>LQNK01000069.1:296578-345843 GCA_001586405.1 Phoebis sennae | reverse complement strand
ATTTTACTGTTTTATTTATCTTTGGGGAAATATATCTTAGCATAATTATTGTGTAAACAGACAAACCAATCCATCATTATCTATGTCATTTGTAGTAAAAATCTTACGAGTTTATGATGATGCATCTTTATAAGCGTGTGCATAAAACCTCAATGCCAATGTATTTATCTAAAATCTTTTAAAAGTGGCAGCATTATGTTGATAATTTTCTGATAAATCAAGATCGTGTAATGAGTTGGGTATGACAGTAATGTCGCGTAATTAGCCGGCTCGTCTGATGAGAGCTAAAGTATGTGGATTCGCCGCTAGAGGCGCTCGTGTAGCGTGAGCTCTCCGAGAATTCACTTGCCGCTGTTTATGGAGGGTTTTTCTCCTTTTTTTCCGAAAAATAGGATTGTACAATACTGTGGCATGTTCGATATATATTAATTATTATTTGATTGTAAACTTTGTTTAAAGCAAGACTTAATATCAAACCTTGAAAGCAATATTTCGGCTCAGATCAGGACCTCACTCGACTGTAGCGCCATCTGGTGAGCACAAAAACGGTAGCCCTAATTGCCGTCGCATGATCGTTGCTAAGTGATCTGCTACGCCTTAAGTGTAATAAAATTGTTCAGGATATTGAATTACATTTGTTTAGTCATACTTTATTGTAATTTTTATTGGATTGTCACTTAGTCAAACTTTTTTGGAATTAAATATATTATACGAGTATTAAAACCGTGATTATCGTCGCTATATAAAGTATCTGTAAAGTAAGATATAGTATAGAAAGATCGTTATCTAAGCTTCAAAATCTGTGAAGCTTTTGATTCACGGTCTTAGATCTTTTCAAAATTAAAAATCGCACTACCATTCCCTAAGCTTAACATGCTATATTGTATCGATATTTCAACCAACCGAGGCGGCGGACACTTATTAAAATGCGTTTTTCTTCCCCAATACCATACATTGTCCATTTTCAAAGTTCCCTCAATATCGTAGCCGGCGTGGTGATAAATTATTACTAACGACGATAGCTCCGATACATAGAGCCTTCCATAGCTCGACGCAGTAACGATCCTACATTCAGAAATTGCAATAGTCATATGTCACTAAGCAAACGAATGCAATCGTGCTGGCCTGCGATCGCCAGCATTATTTGAGCCCTCGTTTTGGTTTCAATCTATATTATTTCTGCAAAGAGCGGGCACAGCTGCAGGTCTTAATTTTTTGGTCGGATGATTCTGATGTTTGCTTGAAAGTGATGTTGCTGGTTTATTTGACGCTCTAATACAATGGAGTATCAAAAGAAAGGATCGACGCCCGAATCATAATAGGCAAATATTTAGGTGTTATACTACGTAATATAATAGATAGGTAAAATAGGTAAATACGTTGAGAAGGCATTAATTAGTGCCTTCGTTCATTTGATCTAATTTGCAGTAAAATTTAATGAATGGATTAAATTCCTTTAAAGCGTGTAGTCATATTATTAGAATGGGGCAATCTTAGTTCGGTAGACGTCAACCCTCAGCGGTCCAGGTCTAATTGGAGCCCAGCTCAAATTGATCACGTCCTAAGCGCGCTGTTTGGCGATTGTGTAGTGCAGGGGTACCCAACCTTTTCTTAGTCGGGCATTTCTATAGCATTTAAGTTAGCTGGGACCCAGGAACAACCAATCCCCGTCATCCCTCGGGTCTCACTGCCAATATATTAACAAACATTACTAACCAATAAAATTAGAGTAAATATTCCACCTAGTGCCATTAGAATCTACAAAATTGTCTTATATCCCTATGGGCTATATTCCACAATTTGGGAACTATAAATTTATTGGTAATCATGTAGCATTATAACAAATAACAATCCATATTATCTATATACAAAATTTAGAGCTAATTAAGGTTACTTAACAAATTCTTACAAAAAAAAAAAAAAAAAAAATTACAGGTCTAAAAGAAAAGAAGTTGTTCAAGATGTTATTTCAAAATATGTACATTTTTTATTATTATTTTCTACTTAAAACTAATTGGTAAATAAATAATTAAGTCTCCCAGTGTGTGAGTGGTTGTGTGTTTCTATGTGTAGTAGTTTTAGCTTTCGTGTGACTATCACAGCTGAATCTTGCGTGGATTGTATTGATTTCTTTTACAAATCTTGCTTAGATAAACAATGTTTTTATTTCTTTAATTATGTGAGCCTGTGAGCGATTCTTGATTTTATGAACAAATCAGCTTCAATACAATCAAAAATTATTATTGAGCTTTTTTTAATTTCACGATTGTTGCGTACCACCGGTGTTCTGCGGACCGCTGGTTGAGGACCGCTGGTGTGGTGCGATTACGTTCGCAATTTGAACGCGCGCCAGGGTGGGGCCTCGTTAGCCCGCGGTAGACGCAAATGTTTATTAAATTTTAATTGTTGGTAACGAGGCAGGTGATACAGTGTATGTGTGGGTTTGGTAGTTACGTGTCGGCGTGTTCTTATTATTGTTATACTTAAGAAAAATATATGTATAGAAGTCGAAAAGTGAAGTAACTTTTAAAACTACAGACATGCTACGCATACACATAGATGTGTCTAAAACAAATGATATTTAACAGACTATTCTGATTTAGCCCCAGATATTATATACTCATTTATTGAGATCTATATTTGGTGTAAGATAACACTTCATGACATCGACATTGAAAATGCTTTCTACATTTTAAGTTAAGAGTTAAATAGGGACATTAATTACTCTTGATATTCATTATTGCCTACGTCTTTCTGCATGCCAAATTTCAGCTTAATCCGTCCCGCGGGTTGGGCTGTGTGTTGATAGATCACTATGTCAGTTAGTCAGTCACCTTTGAGTTATTATTGTTGTATGTGGTATAATTTTATGACGCGGACGTTTTGTTAATTACACTTTAAGTACAATAATGCACATCTATATACATTATATATACTTTACTGGGTATAGAATTATCACATCATACCGAGAAACTTTGTGACTTGGAGACGAACTTGACCAAAATTACACATTTCAGCGTTACCCTAGCAGTATATCTATTAGTGTTTCCGTTATACATGAGCCAATGCAAAAGACGCGTCATATCAGACAAGAACATAATAATATATATCCATATAACATTGCTGGGTATAGAATTATCTCATCATGCCGGACGTGAAGAAAAACTTTGTCACATAGAGAGGTACTTAACCAAAACTACACATTTCAGCATTACTGTAGCAGTATATCTGTTCGGGATTCCGTTATACATAAGCCAATGCAAAAGACACGTCATATCAGACAAGAATATAATACTACACATCCATATAACATTGCTGGTTATGGAATTATCTCATCATGCCGGACGTGAAGGGAAAACTTCGTCACTTGGAGACGAACTTGTGTAATAACACATATTTCAGTGCGCCTTGTGACCGCATACGGATTCGGTTCACCGTTCGGGATTTTGTTCTACATAGTTGACTTAACTAAATTGTTACCCTCTAGACGTTTATAGTTGTACGATCTAATGTTGTTCTATTATACTATAGGTACTAATAATATATAGACGGACCATTTGTGTTGTTGTATGTATGTTTGAAATTTTGAATTCGAAACAAAAAATTACTCGACTGATTACAAAAATTCTTTCACCATTAGAAAGCTTCATTTACACCCAGTGACAATAAATTATTGGCTACCTAACAAATGTAGTTAAGCTTGAAAGCGAATTTGATCAGCCATAATTATCTTCACATACGTAAAAATATTTATAATTTGAAAAAGATACCAAAAAATTTATAATTTGAAAAAATATTAAAAAAATATATGTGATCAGTTATAAATGGCACCGGCCAATCCAGGCTTTTAAAATTATTGCTAATAAATAAATTTCATTATTTTACATATTATCTATCAGATATCATTATTTATCATTATTTCATCATGTTATTTGAATGTACATACTACATATATTAGAATTTGAAGAACATATATTATATTTATGTAGGTTTAAATGAATGTTAGTACAACTCCATATTTTTTTTCTTCACCTTTTATCACCTTTATTTTCATTCGACCAAAAGAGATACAGTACAGATAATTACATTTAGCTAGTTTAACATATTTGTGCATTGGCTGGCTGCACCTAATGGGCATTCATATCTGAGAGGAACCGTAATGTGTTAAGCGCTTAACCCTCGCTTGAACTGCACAGATAGCATCGCTGGAGAAAAATCGTTAAGTAGTTGAAAGATTAACAGATTGGTAAAGCATTTTGAATTAAATGTAGCTTAGTTTTTATTTAGTTTGATATATCTCATCATTTTTATAGGATAGTAAATATTAGACAATGGACTCTAGGCAATAACAAGTTGAGGAGACTTGTACCTTTCTAACCCTCATTTATGTGTATACCAAGTTTTATCATAATCGGTTCAGTAGTGTTTCGTCCAAGAGTAACAAACACACATACATACATACAATCTTTCGCATTTTTTATATTAGTAGGATTCCTTCCTTCATAAAATATGTTATTTAACTTTTGCTCGAAATTATTATATGACTATTCGTAAAAAATATCTGTTTTGCTGGGATGAAATAAATACGGGTTAAAAGTAAAAATAATCCTATAAGTGAATACATAAAAACTGCCAATCTGCTTTAATTTTAAACTCACCAAACTCTATTAGCATATTCGATGTTTACACAAACTGAAATAATAAATAGACGCAACATTTGCACTTTTCATTAGGTACATATCGAGTTCAATAGTCCATTAGTTCGACAGAAAACATCGATGAAAGCAAATAACTGGTAAATGGCCGCCATGTTGGATCGTAATTTTACGATGATATCTAACATATGTGGACATTATGTGCGTGTATTTTAGTATCTATTTCATTACAAATATGTGTTTCAAAGTAAGGTTTTTCAGTCATACTCCGCATTTCGTGTTTTTGTAAAATGGCTTGGTAATGGAAAATGATCGAATATACTTTAACGTACAAGAAAACAATTTCTTAAAGAAATGCAGGAAACATCAGATATTTTCGCCTAAATACTGGTAAGAATACAATTCTTTAACGCAACAAGCATATTAGCTATCTTACTTGAATCAACCTCAGACTTTCAAAAGTAAGATAGTGTATTGCACCAATCAAGTGGTCAATATAATTTTTATATCGAAATTGAGTATCTTTGAAACACACCCCTAGCAATTTTTCATCTTTAAAATAGCTGAACAAAACCGCATTTCACCCCGCTTTTTTGCAGCGCGTTAAAACTCAGAATCACTTCCTACAAAGCATTCCTTAGTCACGGAGCGGACTCGAAGCCAACATTAATTAAAAATAACCGCAAACTTCCCTTTCCATACAAATACGGGCGTGCCGGGAACTTTGGGAACTCCGTAATTCTCGCAACAAACCAACCCTTTGAATGTGCACTCAATATTGTTCATGAAACATCGTGCTAAATGCCTACCTTATTGCAGACGTTGCAGGAACTAATACTGTTAATAGATACGTACATCTTTATTTGACACGTTTTTTTATACAATTAAAATTAATAAAGCCTTACTTAAGGTGATTGTAATGAGTTTATTTAGAATTTATGGTCAATTTATCTAGTTCATTATAATGATGATGAATACTATTCTTTTCTTTTACATTATTCGGTTTAAACTTTACCGGTTTCGGTTTGCCATATTATAATTGTTTTGTCGCGTATACAATTTTAAACATCAACGCTTTAAATTTTTTATTTATTAAAGAAAATAGAAAAGTTCGAACCGAATATTTACATATAGTTTTACTACAATTTAGTATTCAATTGTTCTATGAAGTATGTATGCAAATCTCGTATCTACTGTAGTTTAGATAAATAATTCACTAAACTATAAGAGCTTACGCATTCGATTCGTATAAAAAATCTGTTCAATTTCAATTGTAAATAAATGGATTATGTTAACAACAGTGTATTTGCCACGGCGATGAAATAAGCGCATCAACTAATTAACTCGTTACTACAGTGGTTTCAATTCAAATCAAATAACCGCACTACGTTATTATTTTATTGACTTCTATTATAAATAATTTTACGTATTTGTGTGCGTTGGTGCCTTTGTGTGTTAGTTGTCTTTAGTTATCTATATCGACATTTTTTTACCTTTTTTCTTTCTACCTTTTGGTGTGCAATACGAAAACAAAAATTCTCAATACACATAAAAACAAAAAACGAATAAAATTTTTACATTCATACTTATTAACCTGTAATTAATGAATGCATCATGGCTAACTATTCATGTTTAGATTTAATTACTCTAACTTTTTATGTGTACGCTGTTGGTATGGCTAATTAATAAATAAATAAATTACACAAAGTAGAGGAATTTGTTTCTTTGAACTATAGTATGATTAGCTTTCAATCGACAATTGTAAATTTGAAAAAACTTTTACATTAAAAATTTGAGTAGAGTTAGGATTAACGCTAGATAAAGAAGTTAGTTCAAGTAAGTTTATAGTACGAGCTACGCTTAGTAGGTCAATAGAGGAGTCGGCAATGAACTTGGTTCTTAGCAGTTTTTCTCGTTGGAAACAACTTTACGAACTTTACGATTTAAAGGGAACGATTCTAGTGTAATAGCATTTCTTTGAATTCGCATCCATTTCATACTCGGATTTTACTACTATTTCTTGTAGGAATGTGGGGAGGAGGCGCGATGAATTCTTTATCTGTAATTCGATGTTTTTTTGCATATTGTCTTGGGCCCGGAGGAGTATATTATTATTTATTCTTCACCTATACTGCTCTACTTCTCTCCCAAGTTCCCTTCTTTCCTTATCCCCTGCTGCAGTGAGTCACTTGATATAAAAATTTTTAAGTGTTAATTTGCATAATATGATGAAACAGATTTGTGTCTCAAGCTGACGTTACGTCTTTAGTGCAACGAAGTATTTTTGTTGAGGGTCAATCAATTGACAGAAATTAAATATTGAAATGATATGACTTTTGTAACTTGTGTAGCTATGCATCGGGCTCGGAATTGAATTTCATTCGTTAGGCACGAATCATTATTGTTGACAATACGTTCATTATTACCAATGACGCCACAGCAGTAGCTTACTTGAACAGTCTACAGTCGATCTTACTCTACAGTACAATCACCGGCACCTTTGTCGATCAACCGATGACAATAGAACGTAAAGCTATAGTCTCACTGATGGCGCAGCTTAACGACTGTATGGCTTGAATTTAACTAATTCGACGTCACATATAATTATGTGTATTATATGCATTTGTTATAGCGATTGACTCCACATACAATTACCGGCACCTTTGTTGATCAGGCGATGACAATGGAATCGAACGCTCTCACTAATGGCGAAGCTTAACAGCTGTATGGCCATAATTTAATTAACGTGAATTAGCCTTTGTCACTTATCATTATGTATAGTTACATCGTGGAGTTATATGCAGTAAATATACAAGATCCAAATCCATATAAACACCTGATCTACTTATACATAAGTGTTAGTGTAGTATACACGGGAATAGTGTTTCACACATATCGAATTTTGTAAGATAAATTATATATTATAAATTCATTATAGAATTTTGTAAGAAATCGATTTATTAATGACATGAGAATTTTCTTGAGTATCTCATATTAATAATATTGAGTGTGTAACATTCGAGTAAATTTTGGAATCTTCAAATACTCCTACAGGCATGTTAAATAGTAAATTACTAAAAGCAAAATCGCAAATCCAACACTTTTACAAACATCGTAGCTGGATATAAATAGAATAACGCTAATTCTAAAGTCTATATTATCATGTTGCATTGACACTGCCCACAGTCATAAAAACAGTCAATTTCGCACGTAAAAAATCGTACCACCAAAACCGCAGAAGTTTAAATCAAAGCGTTAGTTTGTATCCCTCACACCGAACTTTTAATTGCGGCACCGGTTATACAGTGTATGCGAAAATCACGTTATGAGTTTAATGAAATTCACCCCGGAGCTGCCCAATTCATATCAAATATTTTACGATGTTAAATATTGAGCAGCTTTTGAACGCACTTCAAACTATCTTTGTTAACGTAAATGTATGGAATTCGTCGATATGTTATTCGGTGATATAAACGAAATCGTATAGAATATTTGTAAAAATAAACATTTTTATGTTAGCCAACAAATATTTCTAAAATGTTAGTATGAGCTTTTTATGAATTCGTTACATTCAAAACAGTATTTTAAATCCAACATGTTATTTTTTTAAAACAACTAATTCAGGGTCAGTCTAGCGGAGATATAAAATGCTCTCTTTCACGACTTCGCTTTTACATACAATGCTAATACTTTCTGCTAAGAAGAAATGGGATGTTTCACACATAGGCAAGGTAATCCAACGAGGAATGTGTAGCACACAGACAAAGCTCGAGTAAAAATCCTCGTGGCAGGAGCGGTATGCGGCTACGGAATACTACAACGCTGACGTTTTCTATTGAATCGCTTCAGCTGGACTGAGAATGCAAGCTATTCGTACATTACACGGGGGTATGTCATTTTTACAGTTTAAAGTAATACGAGGTTTTAAAACTTCGCTGTTCTGAAATGCGTCACGTTTTAACTGAGTTAATTAAAATAGTAAGCCACTTAATATAATTATTTATTTAATAATAGGTGTCATCAGTGAACCACTTTTGTAGTAAAAGAACATCGTAAGAAACTTAGCTAACTAAACTTTCTATAAATTAATTACTATAGTCATATAAGTTAAATACAATACAAACAATGTTAATCGGAATTCATATCCTTGGAAAAGTCGATCCTTATTAATATCAAACAAATAACAATAGTTAAGATATAGAAACTTACCATTTACTTAGATTTTGATAAGATCGTATCTGCGTAATAGATAACATCATTATAATCAGATAGCAGTCAGTCAGACATAATTATCATACGGGCATATTCGGTTTGATGTGAGAATTCAAGCATTTGATGTTCTGAATTGCGTATGCGTATACACTTAATATTAGATTAGTACATTTACCCAATCAATTTACTGTTACTATGCTGCAATCATAGAATGGATATAATAGAATGTGTATCTATACTATAATATTATATAGAGGAAAATTTTGTTTGTTTGTATTGAATATGCTCCGAAAGTTTTGGATTGATTTTGATGAAATTTTGTACAGAGATTATATGAAACCCAGATAAGGAAATAGGATAGTTTTTATCCTACGGGAATAGGATATATATGCGGTTGAAACCGCGGTGCTGCAAAAAGGGTTGTTATGAGTGTTGTATAAGTTAAACGTGAAACATGATCCAATTCGGACGTCGTTTGTAACTTGGACGGTTTATAATTCGCAATTCCAATGGTCTATTTTGGAGTTGAGATGTACAATAGTGAATGTATGTTTTTTTATTCCGTATTTATGAAGAGGATATTATTCGGTATTCTTTGCTTGATTTTAATATGAAATGCTTAGAATATAGTATTGATATAGAACGTACCTGACAATACAATATACGGTTATGCAGTGTTGTACATGTTCGAGTTGCAGTATATTGAAATATCAGTGTCGATTCCGATGTCAGCGCTGTTACGAGCATAGTTCGCAACTACTTGGCTCTGACGGCGTATGTTCGTAACTTCGGGTCTTTACAATACGTAGTTTCCAATGGTAACCGGCGGCTTTGTATTACATTTGAGCCATATCGATTACTGGATTCGTGTATGGGTATGTGGGATTACCTTACGTACGTAATAAGAAATATGTAGGGTGTTAAAATGTCTTGTAATAATTATCTTGAAGTATGAAACTGAAAAATACAATAAAACCTTAAAACCTATAGGCTCCATAACCGATAAAAACAAAGTTTGTAACAAGCTTATTAATAATTATCTATGAAAAAACAATCTTTCAATCCCTTCTCTATTTTTTTTTTGATATGTAAGCGCAAACTTGTACTACTACAATTCTAACGAATCCAACAACACCTTAAATTGTCAAAATCCGTCCAGCCATTTAGGCTGTAGGGCGTGCCGAAAAATAGACATACCAACACACGTCCGAAAAGCATTATCCGCCTATCGCAATTGGGTAAAAATATTAAAATGACTGAAATTATCACAACCACAATCTTTTCAAAATTCAAATAGCATCAATATATTTTTTGTCAATGTACAGTTAAGTTTTATAACGGTATTATTGACAAGAAGTATACGAAGTCACGAGATGGTTAATTAAAATAATAGTTTGTGCATGCAAGGAGGTTCTGATGTGTAATGTTTTTGCTCTTAGCCTGAGAAATGTCATATCACATGTGTATATCACAGAGAGACATTTCTCGACGCCATGATACATGATCGCAAAAACAGTGTTGTTTTTGCAATATGTAAGACTTAGTTTTTTGTATTCTGATAAAATAACGTGAAAAGTGAATTTTATAATCGGATTCGAGTTTTGATAAAAATGGCACGGAAAGCTTTTAACATGTTTTGATGGTGTTTGTTTTTTTGGTATTACTCATGGTTAGATTTAGGCTAGGTTGGTATCGTTCACATCGGATACTTTATTTTTTGTATAGAATCGTTCTGTCGCCTTTCCAAAAATAATCCTAGCTCTGAAACGATTATTTGTATGGTACACGTTGTTTCAAAAAGTGTTATATTAAATATTAATAAGTATATATGCCTCATTTATGTTTGTTTGAATTTATTCAATGGTTTCCCATCACAAAAGCTCATTATATTTATGACCTATCGTACAAACTATGTTTGGTAATCGAAATGTCGTCTAGGATACTAGCACTAATAATATGATACCATTATTTCAATTACAATGCATACAATTGCGAATTCATGGCCCGGCATTAACATTTTACACCCATCAATATGTCGCCATTAGTAATTCAAACAAATACGCATTCGGACAATTGTGTGCTCTGTCACGTGGGCGATAAAGTTTAATATGAAATGGCAGCAGCATACATTAGATTGATTGGCTGACCGATGACCTAGGCGCTGTTACGCAGATCATAGCTTGTATAGGCTTTTATGTTAAGCTAATTCGGCTTAGTGGTGAGGCGTTTTAGCTTGCTGTGAAATGGCTCAAGTGCTTATCGGTCTGCGTGACTGCCTAATTATGCTAATGTGCAGCGATTGATTGGTTTATAACTGGATGATACGTAGTATAATTTTGGTACAGATTTAATTCGTAATTGGCTGATAACTGGTCCTTACTTGTGGTGACTCTGTTAATATAAACAAAGATAAATATCAATTTATTATTGAGTTAAGAAAAGATTGATCTTCCCGTATTGTTCTTTATGACGCCGAGATGCATTCACGGTATTTCTGGCTGGTTTATACATCATTCAAACCAGCTATTCCGTTTGGTACGTTGCACACTGAAGGAGTAGCAATTTAATCAGGTCCTTTGTGAGGAGTGTCACGGTTAGTTAACTAGAAGTGAGGTCCTATCGAAAGGAGTGAGAGATCTGAAATAAATATGTTAATAGGAATATTGATACTTGTGTTGAATGAATATGATTTTGATTCATACATTTTTTTTCAAAAAGGAGATACAATGTGATATTTTATTTATGTTATTATCATTTTCATTGAAATCAGAAAATGTTTAAAAGTATTTAAGTCTATTTTACTAGTTAAAAACATTTCTAATAAAATAAGTGCACCCACATTCAAAGTAATAAATGTTCAATTCACTACGTAGTTAGTAACAGATAGATAGATACGTTCGACAAATGGTAACGGCCGCCCGGGGCGCGGGCAGAACTGATAACATTTATGTAAAAGCTATGACCTACGGCCGCGCTGATCAGTAATTTATGATATTAGAGCTAAGGGTGCGGCCTCATCATGTAGCAGATGCGAATGTAAGGCGTATTTAGTAAGTATGGATGAATATATGGTTGCTCAACGAATGCTAACGGCCGCCCGGGGCGCGGGCAGAACTGATAACATTTATGTAAAAGCTATGACCTACGGCCGCCCGTGCTGATCAGTAATTTATGATATTAGAGCTTAGGGTGCGCCCTCATCATGTAACAGATGCGAATGTAAGGCGTGTTTAGTAAGTATAGATGAATATATGATAGTTCGACAAATGGTAACGGCCGCCCGGGGCGCGGGCAGAACTGATAACATTTATGTAAAAGCTATGACTTACGGCCGCGCTGATCAGTAATTTATGATATTAGAGATTAGGGTGCGGCCACATCTCGTAGCAGATGCGAATGTAAGGCGTATTTAGTAAGTATAGATGAATATATAATAGCTGGACATATGGTAATGGCCGCCCGGGGCGCGGGCAGAACTGATAATATTTATGGAAAAGCTATGACCTACGGACGCGCTGATCAGTAATTTATGATATTAGAGCTTAGGGTGCGGCCTCATCATGTAGCTGCGAATGTAAGGCGTATTTAGTAAGTATAGATGAATACATGATAGCTGGACATATGGTAACGGTCGCCCGGGGCGCGGGCAGAACTGATAACATTTATGTAAAAGCTATGACCTACGGCCGCGCTGATCAGTAATTTATGATATTAGAGCTTAGGGTGCTGCCTCATCATGTAGCAGATGCGAATGTAAGGCGTATTTAGTAAGTATGGATGAATATATGGTTGCTCAACGAATGCTAACGGCCGCCCGGGGCGCGGGCAGAACTGATAACATTTATGTAAAAGCTATGACCTACGGCCGCGCTGATCAGTAATTTATGATATTAGAGCTTAGGGTGCGGCCTCATCATGAGCAGATGCGAATGTAAGGCGTATTTAGTAAGTATGGATGAATATATGGTTGCTCAACGAATGCTAACGGCCGCCCGGGGCGCGGGCAGAACTGATAACATTTATGTAAAAGCTATGACCTACGGCCGCGCTGATCAGTAATTTATGATATTAGAGCTTAGGGTGCGGCCTCATCATGTAGCTGCGAATGTAAGGCGTATTTAGTAAGTACAGATGAATATATTATAGCTGGACAAATGGTAACGGCCGCCCGGGGCGCGGGCAGAGCTGATAACATTTATGTTAAAGCTATGACCTACGGCCGCGCTGATCAGTAATTTATGATATTAGAGCTTAGGGTGCGGCCTCATCATGTAGCTGCGAATGTAAGGCGTATTTAGTAAGTGGAGATGAATATATGATAGCTGGACATGTGGTAACGACCGCCCGGGGCGCGGGCAGAACTGATAACATTTATGTAAAAGCTATGACCTACGGCCGCGCTGATCAGTAATTTATGATATTAGAGCTTAGGGTGCGGCCTCATCATATAACGGATGCGAATGTGAGGCGTATTAGTAAGTATAGATGAATATATGATAGTTGGACATGTGGTAACGACCGCCCGGGGTGCGGGCAGAGCTGATAACATTTATGTAAAAGCTATGACCTACGGCCGCGCTGATCAGTAATTTATGATATTAGAGCTTAGGGTGCGGCCGCATCATGTAGCTGCGAATGTAAGGCGTATTTAGTAAGTATAGATGAATATATGATAGTTGGACATGTGGTAACGACCGCCCGGGGCACGGGCAGAACTGATAACATTTATGTAAAAGCTATGACCTGCGGACGCATTGGTCAGCGATTTATGATCTCACTACGCAGCATACGCGAATGTTAACCCTAGTATCGTCTAAGTCACGATACGAAGATATAAAGAACACGTAAACTACGCGTATTCAATTATTTTAAGCGTTTATTGATTTAAATACTAAATGTATTCATTTTGCTGTGAAACGTAAACACATACTGAATATAAATGTAAAATCTTTACTTCAATTTATAATTTTCTATTAATTATTAATTTATAGTGTTGGCTGCAAATATTTTCAGAATACAACGAAAAAATTTACATCGACTAGATGTTTTTATACGCAGACAACAAGGGATTATTATTATGAGTCAAGAGGTGGCTATATAGCGCATGCAAATGTATGCAAACATACTCAAGCATCATCATTTTACGTCAACGCTCGCTCGTATAATTATTATGAACTGTGATAAAAAGTAAAAGAAATATTTACTGAATCCATAATAGATTTATGTAAATACTAGCCGCGCCCCGCGGTTTCACCCGCGTAACGTCTGATCCCGTGGCAACTCCGGGATTAAAAGTAGCCTATATGTTATTCTGAACCCTTACCTATATGTATACCAAGTTTCATTATAATCGGTGCAGTAGTTTTTGCGTGAAAGAGTAACAAACATCCATACATCCATACATCCATACTTACAAACTTTCGCCTTTATAATAGTAGTAGGATAATTGTTATGCTTCAGCTCCAGACTAAACTTAGTCTTGCATGAATTCACTAGTCTCGCAGTCAATGACCCAAGTCCATAAGCCGATCGGTAATTAATGACATTAGTCACTGGATTAGGGTGCGTGGAGACTACGCAACCTATGCAAATGTATGCAAAGCACTAAAATATTATTTTAAGCTCATTCGCTTTTTATACGCCTCTCAGTGTATATTTACATATTTACAGTTAAAACACAAGAGGTTTATCCATAATGTTGTACTGCATTAATCCAAGTAATTTAGTTTGAAGTTAAGTTGATGGGATGCTACACGCTACAAATGCAAATATATGCTAATGTATTTAAATCTTGATCACAGTTGTATTACTGTCTAATTATTATGATTATATGAAAATTAAGGTTTATTTTGAGACAAAGAAAATCGTAAAAATGCCACTAAATCTTTGGTTCCGGAGTGAATGTAAAACGAACAGTAGAAGACTAAATTTGTTCGCGATTAGTTTATCGCTGTGCAAAGTTTACATTGAAAATCCTGAATTATACCGTCTTACCCTTGCAACCACTATATTGAGACTTTATATTTTCCTTTTATCTGTGAAAATTACGAAGATATTACTGATAAAAAATTGTTATTATTATACAAAAGCTTCATTCAAAAAATTCATACTTAAAATTAAATCTTGGTGTTAATATGTGAATAATATTTGTGGTTATGCAATTGTAAGACTGATATACAAACAACTACTGTACAAAAATATAATGTATAACTGTTATCTCTAATAGAGAAAAACAAAATAAAATAGTTATGAAACGTAATGAATAACTATTAAAAATTAAAATTGCTGTTTTGATATTGTATAAACTTCATTTTAGTTACAAGTTATTACATCGCTTTAGGTATAGCATGCAGTATATTATTCAGTTTTTAATATCCATTGAGACCGCCTTTCATTTGTATAGTTTTATATTAGTCCCTTAAGACTTATGTATAATGATTTTTACATACAATAAAGTCTCCATTCATCCATTTATTCTAAGATATGTCAAGTGTTTCACTATACATCAATAGTTAGTATGTACAATTTGTGCAATTCTAGATTATTCCGTAGTAGTTCTCAAAATGTACGCTCTATATTAATAAGCTTAGAACAAGTACAACAATAATCACGTCTCACTCCAGCACACGTACGTATGTTCATATACTATTTGTCTAACAAGTAAAGTACGAAGCCAGAGTAGTTCGCCCACAGATAATAACAACAATTGTGGACCCGCGCCCCTTCTTGTTTAAGCATCGCCCTCGTTACCAACTTTGGGTAACCTGTTATCAAAACTCGAAACCATCGTTATGCTAGTTTTGAAAAACTTTACCTCTAGCTGTCGTGTTTACTACGCTTCATAATTGAAACTGTTAAATGTGTTCTGGTGCCAATTGCTATATGTGCAGTGTTTTGTTATATCAATGTATATTTTCAGTTGAAACTTTTTGTCGTTGTATGAAAAACTTTTTCTTTCGTGTCAGTGTTTTCTCTTCGTTGTTGAAAGTGTTAAATGACGTTTGGGCGCCAATTGTTAAGGGTGAAATCTTTTGTAGTATTTAGTAGAAACTTTTTGTCCTTACATAAAAATATTTGCCTATCGATCCCATGTTTATTGCGCTTCATAATTGAAGTTGTTAAATGCGTTTAGGGTGTCAATTGCTAAATGTATTATGGTGTTTTATATTTTGAAATGTTTAGTTGAATCTGTTTGTCATTGTATACAAATGTTTATAGTTCGCATTCATATTTACTCTGCTTCATGTTTAATATGTTATGGGCGCCAATCGCTGTATGAGTAGTGTTTTTCAGTAATTACTTTGATATTTTGAGTCTGTTTATAGCTTTAAATTTTTGTAGAGTAGCATCAGTGTTTCGTTTTGATTGGTTTTACGTACAACACTGAAGAACTGGATAAAGTAGGTAGTTGTTGAAAAAATACATTTCACAAAATAAATTGCGTATTCGTTGCAATTTTATTTTTATTCAGTATTCGGGACTGTCAGAATTACATTTCACGTCGTGTTTTTTAAGGTTACACAACCTTTCTTGTATTGTAAAAAGGGATTTAAAATTAATTTTTTTTCAGTGAAAACGTATGCAGACTTACAGTTGCTTCGGTACATATCTTCTTAAAGGTGGAACGTGTTACTATTGATATTTTAAAGTGAAAAATATTTGTACCTATATCAGATTTAACTACACTACTCCTTTATTGAATAGGTGGCAATAATAAACAAAGCAATAACGTCCCAGCTGGATCAAACCTAGCTTCAGCAGTATATTTAACGGCGAGGCAAACGTCTGTGTGAAATTGAATGACGAACAAAGGTATTATAATGAAGTGGGAGCCATAATTCGCGCCAAACACAGCGGCGTGCAATTGACGGGCGCGCTCATCGAGGGCACCAGTCAACGCGTATTGTCGGTTGGCATTAAATTTTAGCCCAATTTTGGCGCTGACGTGTAAACTGATTTACGTTGTTAAGGATATGTTTGCGAATACGTAAGGCGTGCGCCGACGTGTGTAGTATGATGTCTGTGGATTTAATTGCTTTTTGTATATGACTTGCTAAATGTGCATAATAAAGTAGTTTGGAACATTGGAAGCCAAGCAGACCTGCAATACAAGTTTTTACTTAGTGCAGGTCTAGCTGAACACATTAGTCTCTTAAATGTAGTAAGAAATGTAATGTCAAGTTAAAAATACAAAAAAAAAAGATCTATAAAATTGGGATAAGCCTTTAATAAAGTTCTAAAGATAAATAGTTACCTAAGCATTTTGCCTTCTTATGACTTTACTTGACTTGTTAATACAACAATGATGCTAACCCAGAAACTGATCGGTGTGCATTGACGGGCGCGCTCATCGAGGGCACCAGTCAACGCGTATTGTCGGTCGGCATTAAATTTTAGCCCAATTTTGGCGCTGACGTGTTAGCTGGTCTACGTAGCTAAAGGGATGTGTGTATGGTAGAGGCGAACGGTGACCTGAGAACATATAACAATGCAATGTAGCAAGACGTTTGTAACATTCGTTTTTGTTAATATTGGAAGATAAATATGTATTGTAAAATGGAGGGCAGGACATTTGCCACAATGCCACATTTTTTTTAAGCTTTAATAGGTGTCATCGCTTTTTATTGATGTGACACAATATATTAAATTATTCCACATAAATATAATTTTTATTATTTATGCAATATTTTGACTTTCGTCTCTGTCTGTATGATAGTGAAATACAAAAACGCTGTAAGCATAGATCATAAACGCTGATTAAAAATTGCATTAAAATAGGTAAATGTTTGGTTTCGCATGTCCCGCATTCGCGGTGAGTCAGCGGCGACCTTAGCGTAACGTTGCTGTCAACCGGCCGCCATATTGAAATTACGTTAGCTTGAAAATGGCGGTCTATCTTCTGTGTTTGAATTTCAAGGGATTTTGAATTTTGATCATTTGCGTAGTTAGTGTGTATTTAATATAATTAAATTTAAATTGCTGTGTTTTTAGTATGTTTATAAATTTTAAATACTTTCAACAATGCATGCTTTTATAAATGTTTATTTCTGGTATCTACAATTGAAAATTAGTTTGACTGTATTATAGTTTTCATTAATGTTTATGAAATTTAACTTTTCTTATAACTAAACTAAATACTTGTTTGTCACACAAGTTGAATACTTGTTTTATATTGTTATTAGTGGAGCAACTATGTTAGCAGTGGCCTAAACGTGATCTGTCGATAACTCAATAGCTCCCTAATGAATGCGGTCGCCTAGTTGTTAGTAACATGCTTGCGTATACTAGATTATTCATCTTTATCTTTAATCTAAATTCAGTTAGCTAAACAATAGAACTGAAAAATTTTTCTTAATAGTAACTGTAATTTTTAGCATATAAGTTGACGACCCGTTTTGCGCAGTGGATGTGGCAGTGGTCTATTACGCCGGAGGGTGTGGGTGCGATCCCCACGAGTAGAAAATTATAATTGTGATGTGAGTGATGAACATTGTCCTGTGTGTTTATCTATCTATAGAATTATAATATATCTATTTACAAAAAAAGTATGCTTAAGTATGTCTATCAGTTATATAGTTTCAATAGAAGAAGCCAGTTTAGGACAAGATGGCGAAGTGTTAAATGTCCTTGAATATTTTATTATTTTTTCTATTTATCTTGATACAAAATTGGGTAGTTCATCTTGCACGTATTCAAAATTATTAACAAAGGCTAAAATTCAGCACAATAGTACAAAGGCATGACCTTCATCGAGTGAATATTGTATACATTGAAACATGTATTATTGATCAGGGATGTTGTAAAAAAATCCTTAAAGCTGGCTCTAGAGATCCTTAAAGCCCTTGAAATAAGGATATAATAAATCGATACTCTTGTTCTTCATTTTCAACAAGGAAAAACAAAGTATCCTCCGTATTTTCTAAAAGTGCTTTGAATTACACATAAAGCCGTACTACGGTTCGAGAGGAATTGAATTATACCTACACGGATTTTATGTCTATTAGAGTAACGCCGAGCCCGGGGTGAGGTTTAGGCGATAACGGTCTCATTTCCTCCGGCGATGGGCAGAGGGACAGTGACGTCATACGACCCATTGTTTAGATGATGTTATATCGCGTTTGTATTGTTGTTTTATTATAGACACTAGCTTTCCGCCCGCGGCTTCGCACGCGTGGGCTACTAATTCCTGTATTTTTTAGAGGCGCATAACAAAAGTTTAAAAAATTACAGCCACAGGACCCCTGATATATGTGCATGTCTATTTATTACCTAGTTTTTTTATTATTTTCTATGGAAATAGGTTTGACCAAAATCGTGATCACATCACAGTGCGCGTGCCTCTTCAAAAAACATAAAATTGTAGCCACGCCAGGCAAGCCGCGGGCGGAGAGTTAGTCATTTTTTTAAAGTTTTTGAGAATTTATTGAGTGTTTTAACGTCTTAATCCATACGTTTAGAGTATAAAAGGTATGTCCGCAACTGAACCATAATCTCTCATTGTCACGTGGTATGACATTTTCACGACTTTAGAAGAGTATATCTCAAAAAATATGTATGTTAGCAAAAAACGCATTAAGAAACCTCTATTTCATGTTTAAAGACCTATCTAATGACACCTCATACAATGATGTACTCGCGAATTTATTTTTTTACCCTCCGTTTACATGTATGGAAAGCCACCCCTAAAATATTTTTTTCAAATAAAATATAGCCTATAAGTTGCACCTAATCATGGTCTATCAACATGTAAAATTCAATCAAAATCTGTCCAGTGGTTATTGCGTGATTGACGAACATACAAACAGATAAACAGACAAACAGACAAACAGACAAACAGACAAACAGACAAACAGAAAAAAATTTTTTTAACCATGGTTTTGGTATCTATAGAACATACATATTGCATACCAATTACTCTTTTTGAAAAATATTCAATGTACAGAAATGGTTCGGTTACTGTTTTATTATATGTATAGACTATTTATAAATACTGGTCTTTAAATTAGTTGTTATAGTATATTTTATGTCTATTAGAGTAACGCCGAGAGCCCGGGGTGAGGTTTAGGCGATAACGGTCTCATTTCCTCCGGCGATGGGCAGAGGGACAGTGACGTCATACGACCCATTGTTTAGCTGATGTTCATGTTATATCGCGTTTGTATTGTTGTTTTATTATAGACACTATTTATAAATACTGGTCTTTAAATTAGTTGTTATAGTATATTTTATGTCTATTAGAGTAACGCTGAGAGCCCGGGGTGAGGTTTAGGCGATAACGGTCTCATTTCCTCCGGCGATGGACAGAGGTCCATCGCCGGAATGTGTCTCTATCCCTCTGGATAGTGACGTCATACGACACATTGTTTAGCTGATGTTCATGTTATATCGCGTTGGTATTGTTATTTGTTTTATTTGTTATGGAAGCATTCCCGTTGAGTCCAGCTGACGCTGCCGTTCTCACGGGAATGGAATGCCAAGCCAACATAGTGCGTAGTTAGCATATAAGTAATTTAGTATTATATTCATTTTTTACGATTATTCTACTGGTAGGCTTGCATCGGGCAAGTCTACTTCCTTGTACCTAATAAGTTTAGATAATAAAGTTTATTTTAAGTAAATTTGTTTTTTTTGGGGCCTCCGGCTGTAGCATACGTAACTTATTATAGACACTACTTATAAATATTGCTGTTTAAATTAGTTGTTATAGTATATTTTATGTCTATTAGAGTAATGCCGAGAGCCCGGGGTGAGGTTTAGGCGATAACGGTCTCATTTCCTCCAGCGATGGACAGAGGGACAGTGACGTCATACGACACATTGTTTAGCTGTTCATGTTATATCGCGTTTGTATTGTTATTTGTTTTATTATTACAATTCAACAAGATATTAAAATCTTAACGTGGGACCAACAATCAGAAATTAATCAATGAAAGTTTGTTCAGAGTACTGTAGAAATTCTTCAATTTTAACACGTTTTATGGTGCGCGTCTTTGATGAGTAGAATTTTTAATTTTCATAAAAGTTGTTATCTGTTTATGGTCATAAGTATGCAAACATATTTTCCTCAAAAAAGAAGGTTTTAACGATGTACATTTCAAAATAATGGCATATTCTGCTATTAAACATTTTTCAGCTAAGATAAGCCTTATATAACAAATGAAATAACGTTTAAATCGTATGTGCTCCCCGCGTCTCCGGTGACACGGGCGGCGGTATCGTGCATCAATCTGCGCGCCTGACAATCTGCTTACTAATTTATTAGCCCTTTACAAACAGACCAGTTTTGTGTGAGGGTTTATATTGCTCTGAGAGTTGTGGTTTAGCGTATATCCTATATAACAGGCGTTCCCACTTACGAGTACAGTTATAATTCTTATAAATAATCAAGAGTAAAAAATTAGTCCAAGATAAAATGAATGGATGTAGTTTTTAATGGAATTGTCAAAGTCCTAGAATATGTAAGGGGTTATGTGTCTATCTGTGGGCTGTGGTCGAGTGGCCATTGTAACTGCAGATAATATGCCTTTTATAATAAATGCCTTGCGAAAATATAAAGTCTTTTGTAATCAAAATTATTTAATGGTAACGAAAATATTTGAAATACTTATGATGTTTTTCTTTTGTTTACAGGTACGTGTCTGAGTGAAGTTCTGTGGTTGGTATGATTTGACACGGTATTTATTTTATTTTTAAGTCAACCATTATAGTTATTTTATTTCGTGGCACGCGTTATCTTCACACATGTCCTTTCTAAAATCGGTTGTCTAGAAGACATTTCTGTTGAGCAATGAGATCGTAATTTCATACACTCGTGTTGATTGTAATTTTCTATTTATGTATGTTCTTACTGTTTCGAACAATAAAGTACTATAAATAAATAAAAAATAGTCTACTCAAAATGTTGTCCTCAGTTTGATGCACATATTATAAATACGAGTAATATTAAGCCGCGCAAACTTCGCTGATAAAACAAACGTTTGTTTGTATCTCGTTGTGTTCGCGTCGCAGTGCCGGCGCGCCGTCGCCCCGGGCGCTAAAACTTGCCACTTAATCCTTACCCGGATATACTACATATGTTTTGTCATATGTATTGTTAATAGAAGTTTTTATTTTTATTTATTTATTGTAAAAAATGCACCTCCTAATCGCCAATCACTACAGGGATCAGCCAACTGCGCGGGAGGTATTATAGTGCACAAGTGTGTGCGCAAACACAGGTGCACTCTCTATTCCTTTACTCTCATAACCCGGTGGGACGGCAGACCGACACGACCGTAGAGAGATCAAGCGCAGTTCCGACAGCTTTACGTGTTCTCCGAAGCACGGAGGAGCAGCACCGCCAACTTTCAGACTCAGGGCGATTACTGAAATTTCTTTGTCAGAAAAATCCCAATAACGTTTTTGGCCCCACCCGGGATTCGAACCCGAGACTCCTCAATCTGTAGTCAAAGATGCAACCACTAGACCAACGAGGCAGTCAATTTTATTTGTTTACTTTATTTTACACAACAGTGAGAACAAACATAAATAGAAAATTACAATTTTTACGCGTTTACGAAAAGGCGGCCTTATTGCTAAACAGCAATCTCTTCCAGACAACCGTTTTTAGTAAGGACATGTGTGAAGATGACGATGGTTTTAAAAGTTGTGGAAAACTGTCCAATCTTAAGCCACTTATGTATACTATAATGGCATCTATAAGCATCAATAGGAATAACGCATGCCTCTTTTGTTTTTGCTAGTTGCAGATAATTACCATAATACACAATGAGAGGCGTTATGCCATGAAATTAAATGAATACACTGTATTATACACCCCGTTATAGTAATTTAACGTAGAACAAAGATAAAAAGGACAAAAAATAATGGATATGCACAAATGGCGGCCTTATGAAACTTAGTGCCATGCCATGCCATGGTTAAAGTTAAGTACATATTCCCTATGCTGAGATGCTCGTATGACTTACCTTACATGTTTTTTTTGTGTTATTGAATGCAAAACTAGGAATGATCCTAGAATATTATCCATTATTTAAACATAATAAATTCTGAATAAAATTACAACTTTAAATGAAATGAAATTTAAATTGTGAGATCTTTTTACCTTACATTAAGTTCGCCCCAATTATACGCGCGTACAATAAATCAAGACGTCAATTTATTATTCCATACAATTTGATTCGCCTCATCAAAGCGTTATAAAATAGCTTCTAACAATGTTGACTCTATAACACAATCTTCAATGATTACATTACGCTAGGCTTTAATCATGGAGCTTATTCTGATCCTATCCGAACCAAATTACGTCTACATTTACGTAATAAAAGGCCTCGTACGTAGACAAAGAATATTTAATCCGAGCTTAAAACGTGAGACGAAAAGCCTTAATAATCTAGTGGAAGATGGAATCGAGTGCTGCGAAATTATCGCGCGAACTCGTGTTATTATTTAAGGTTTAAATGCCATCTTGAAGGGTTGTACGGGAATTGAATTGTATGAACCGAATTATCCTTATATTAAAATGATTTAATAACAATGTGAGAATTAATACGAGAAAAAACTGATTTTTTTTATTTTTAGTTGGATAAAGACGTAACAATCCCTCTGAGAAAAAACGGATTTATTCCAACCCTTTTATGATGTTGACTTACCTTAAACATTCAGTCATACATTTGCTTTTCACCAAAAAGTAGACAGTGACATACCACACGTTATTTCGTCTTAACTGTGACAACTGACAGTCAAGTACATTTTATATTTTCTATATCTTTTCTTCAAACAATTCTTTAATATTATGATGGTCCGCTAAACTTCCCATTGTTTTCATAAGAACTTTTCCTGACAAAAAAAACACTTAAACAATGCCAATCATGCGCGATTCTATGACTAAGTGAAATAGGGATTTGGAAAAACGATTTAGTTCAACAATACTGTACTTTTTTACTCTTAATCAATTCGTCAACATAAAATTTTACACATTTTATATATCGATTTCATGCCATATTATTTAATTTTACTATTATCGAAAATAAAGAAAACGTTTACACGTGTCCAACGATTTATTATTTTTAAAAATGGAGAAAATTTTCATTCACCTTTTTCAAATTCTTATCAATGAGGATCGCTTCATGAAGTAAAACGTGTTAAAGGAATTTAACAATATAGGATCCTAGAAGTGACAGCGAGTAATACTAGCGAAGCTATCATAGTTTATATTATAGTAATAGTTAAAGTGTAATAATGGAACATTGTTTATGGCGGGGCAGTTCGCGCGCTGAATTTTAACGGCGCTTAAAGCCCGCCCGTCTAATCCTACCGCCTCGACACTTTGTGCGAAGTTTTCCATTATTCGAGGGCTGCACTCTTGCTGTAGCTAAGCTAGCACTAGCGAAGTCGTGATAGTGAAACGATAGTAATAGTGTGTTATAAGTGAACATTGCTTATGTGAATTTAGCGGCGCTTAAAGCCCGCCCGTCTAATCCTACCGCCTCGACGCTTTGTGCGAAGTTTTCCATTATTCGAGGGCCGCACTCTTGCTGTAGCTAAGCTAGCACTAGCGAAGTCGTGATAGTGAAACGATAGTAATAGTGTGTTATAAGTGAACATTGCTTATGTGAATTTAGCGGCGCTTAAAGCCCGCCCGTCTAATCCTACCGCCTCGACACTTTGAGCGAAGTTTTCCATTATTCTGGGGCTGCACTCTTGCTGTAGCTAGGCTAGCGCTAGCGAAGTCATGATAGTGAAACGATAGTAATAGTGGGTTATAAGTGAACATTGCTTATATAAATTTAACGGCGCTTAAAGCCCGCCCGTCTAATCCTACCGCCTCGACACTTTGTGCGAAGTTTTCATTATTGAAGGGTTGCACTCTTGTCGTAGTTAGGTTAGGACTAGCGAAGCTATCATAGTTGACTACCATACGGTAGTAATAGTTCAAATAGTGTAATAGGTGACCATTGTTTTGCATCTTTTAATATGAACAACATTTTAATAAATCTTGCTTTTTATTGATACAGGACTGACAAATTTTATGGTTACAAAAAGATTACCTTTACGTTACCAAATGTTTCCTCAATATATCTACCAAAAGATTATGTAATAAAAAGATGCTTAGGTATATTTGGTATATAAAGCTTTTAATATTATCGCTTCAGACGCGGTTCCTCGCCCTAACGGGGAGTGCAGTTCACAAACTAGAACAAATGGGAGACGCTCGGATATCGTTACTGCGACTGTTATTGTAACGGATGTAACTTTGGATAAATGTCAACCATACTTGAATTTACTGCGCCACCCAGCGAGCTTTTATTAGCTCGTTTTGCATACATTACGCTACTCCAATACAAGGCGACGTGGATAGCTTTACTTACGCCGACAATGTACTTCGAATAACTACGCTTGCAATTATATTGCCCCTATAAAGTCGCTACGTGGTAGCGGTTCAGAATATACTACGTTTTCAATGTTATAAATATGATTACGAAGCATGAATATAAATTCGTTTCGTTTGAATGTATACGTTTTATTCGATTATCGGTATACAAGTGTGAGATGAATATTTTGATCTGTAAAATTTGTTTCATGTCGGACGTAATTGGCTTAAAATTGTGGTCGTCGTCGAGTTGTGCTCGGTGTTTTAATACTCAGTTTGATACGAATAAACGGTGCGCAATGGACTGATTTTTCTATGTAAGTGAATGCATAATTTTGTTTTTATTTATCGAGTTTTTTTTAGAAAATGTTGTAGATGAAAAATTTTGAAGCTTACTTAATATTGTGATGTGGGAAATATTTGAAGTTTGAAATAAAGAAATATTTTTTTTCAAAGAAGTTTTTACAAAAATTTTATCGGCCAGGTTGTTGAGGTAGTGTAAACTGTTTATCAGGAAACTGTGCCTACCATTTTTGTAAATATTCAGTTACTGAAAAGTTATGTTTACAGTTATCAAATGACTTAGCATTAGGAGACACGATACACGATACATTATGTAAGCTTACAGATATTCTTTAAATTACTTTATTTTTTAGTAATTAATTTTTTTTACTACAAAATGCAGACGTTGCACGTGAAGCAATGATAAAATACAACTTAAGAGCGATAAGTTGTTCAAAACCCGCTTAAATGTCAGCCGAGATTGCATAACTGCCTTATAAACTTCGCTCCTACTAATTAAAACTTGAGACGTCAAAAAAGAGAAAATCACTGGATGTAAAAACAGTTGCTCGGAAGCGATAAAAGTTGAATAATTTTTACGTTCGATTAGAAATTAAATTACCTTTAAAAGGCTTTCAAGGAGTTTGCAAGTTGGTCGGCGAAGTTGTGCTCTTGTAATCGCCTGCAGTTCATTAGGTCACTCGGTTTGAGTTTTAATCGAAAACTTGGAGGTATGGCCCGTGAAAGTATTTGTTTGCGGTGATGTGCTTGCTTTTAACTGAGTTTTTGCTTTTTTATAATGATGTAAATTACTTGGTATTAGTTGACGATGACTAGATATAGGGAGTGGATATTCGAGGCTTAAATCTATATATACAAAACTCAAAGGTGTCTGACTGACAACGCACTTTTGCTTTTTTTTATTATGATGTAAATTGATTGGTATTAGTTGACGGTGAGTAGACGACGACGATGACGATAGGGAGTGGATATTCAAGGCTTAAATCTATATACATATACAAAACTCAAAGATGAGTGACTGACTGATATAGTGATCTATAAACTCACAGCAAGCACAATGCATCGGGCCGAAATTGGGCATACAGGTAAATGTTATGACACAGGCATCAGCAGAGCTTGATCGAATCCCAGTAAAACTAGCTGTGTCCCACGGTTTCACCCGTATATCTCTCGTTCCCATGAGATTTTCAGGATAAAGGCGTCTTTCAAACAATCTATGTACAAAATCCGACATACATAAAGAGTTAATTTCGCATTTTTTAATACGGAGTAAGGATACGAATTCTAAAATAACAAACACCAGTAAGTAAGAAATAAGATAGCAAAGTCAAGATATGTATACAATATGTACTTTAAGCTCGATTATGTACGAGATATAAAGTCGATATTGCCTCTTTATTTGCGCAGCTCGAAACAAAGGTATTCGTTTCAAAGGGATATGCGAGTTTCCAGTTTCTGTGGACGGTCAATGCTAAAGGGTCTGTTTTCACGTAATTTTATACGCAAATACTATAATTATATTTAATGAACGTACGCAGGTGTATTTAAGTTTTATTGAAATGCTCTAATGCCAACTTTCACGAACAATTTCTTAACAATAAATTACCATACGGTTAACTTAATTCTTTAACAATATGAATAAACTTTAACGCTCATAATTGATGAAGAAAATAAAGTACATCATAATGAACGTGTATTAATTAATCATAATTAAAAATGCTAAACAGATTACAGGTCTTAACTTTTCATTCTTTATAAAGAGATCGTTTCAGTAAAATATTCAGAACAAAATAGTTGGAATATATTAAGTTACAAGCAAATTAAATTCAAACCAAAGAGTTTATGTTAAAAATGCTCGTGAAATACTAAGAGGTTACGAAGCGGCTACGACGGGTCTACGATTTTTTTATTGTGGCGTTTAATATTACCATAAAAGTTTATTGAGGAAATGTAGCAACTTTTTATTTTTATTTTCGGTTTAACCGAGGTTTATACGCGCGGAATAACATTATAAATTGCTTATATTTTAAACGTCAGTTAAGTACCTTAGATTAAATGTTAAGTATAGATAGCTACATAATGTTCGTTAACTTTTTGACTTAAAAAGCGACACTAGAACAAATTTACGGCAATAAATTTAATAAAAGTAATATTAAGAAACGGTGCATTCGTTGCGTGTGAAATACAAATTTTTCGTTTTGAAATTTTCGGTGAGGCATGTAAAGTGGTAGATTACGTTCGTGAAACACTATTTAGTTTCGGTGATTTACACGTGCTGCCTGCTGCATGCTTATGTGTTTGTTCACTTAGGATTTATTCATATCCCAAGACAACTTTATGGGTTTAAAGGAAGTGTCTGTTGTATCAGAGTAAACTTAAATCCTGTACAGTTATTTCTATAAATGAATTATAAACAACAACAACAAAACATCGCCGGCCAGTCGTAGGCTTTTTTTGTTCCTAGTATAGTAATAAGGATATGGGTAATATTTAATGTAATTATGTGTGGTTATATTAAGCGTCGATGTAGTACATCGTCGATTTAAAAGCTTGTTTTTCTGATTGGGTTTGTTTCAATTTATATGATTTATTAATGTTTATATAGCATTCGCTGTTTCGCGCGGCTAGCCTGTAACATACCTTGATTAATGCTCTATCTAAAACAAAGTTATTTTTTCAAATCCGTCTAGTCATTCCTAGGATTAGCGCGTTGAAACAAACATATTCTTTACCTTTATAAAATGAATATAGATTTGATATTTCATTGACGTTGTGCCGACAAATAATGAAGCCCGATTATCGTAAAATCTACTTAAAATACAATTAATTCTGAATACATGATGGTTAAAACCACACAAGAGTCGACATGTACGTCACGTGTACAAGCACTACTCATGTACGTCAGCATGACCAATTTTAAGAGCGCGTCGAATTGTAGTTGCTATGTTGTGAATACCATTTCATTATAAAATGTTCATAATATTTTAAAGTCGAATTCGTCACGGTTACCCAATGGTTGCGGATTTCTGATTGTTGGTTTTATGTATGCAAGTTTCTGTTATGTATTTTATTTCTTATTTGTTTATTATTAAACGTTTCAGATTTAGGACATGACTACTGTTATATTTTACAGCTGAACTTTTATCAAGGTAGGATAGATTTGAAAAAAAATCATTAATTTTTTTATTTTATTTTTTTTTTATATTAATATTAATAGAGTCACAGGGTGAAAAATTTAAACATTATGACTGCCCGGAATACGACACGTTTGCGGATGGATGGAAGAAGATATTGTCGGTATTCTTGGAGTTTGTGAGAGGAATGTGTGATTGGTTAGTTCAAGTTCTTAACGTATAAAAAGTTTTAAAATTGTTGTATACAAAGTAAAAATTGTTTTATTTGTGTTATTGGGTAACCGTCGCGTTCCTCAAACATTAAAATAAATTAATAATGCTGTACAATGTTTGCATGGTTTTGAACCGAAACGATTTTTCAAGTCGGTATCTGTTGGGTCAACGGTACCATACAGCATTTAGATGTTAAATTAAACAGTAGATAGGATGATGATTTATGTTAATTTACCTTTGATCAGCTCCAGCCGTCCACAAACACAGGAAACGTTTGGTCTGATAACATTGTCTAACCCTCTAGGGGAATGCAGTTCGAGTGAATGCATCTTTAGGAAATGTTAAGTAATATTGTAAGAAAATAAGTATATCCAGTTTAATTTTCAATTTATTAGATATAAGGTGATATAAATATTTAGTTTGTATACGGGACTTGAAATATTTACGCTTTGTTTTTTTGTTGTTTGCAATTTACTTGCAAGCTAATTAAATACATTAAAAGTGCAAAGTATTCAATACTATAAATTTACTAAGACCACTGATTATCCTTTAAAATATTGACCTTATCCCGTAATAAAAAGTCGTTATTTTGCATAGAAAGAAGCATTGAAAAATTTATCGACAAACTGACGACATCTTTGTAACTGTACGCCTATTCAAAGAGGGTATTTTGCCAGCGCTCTAAGTTGTTTTTACCCTATTACGTAGTGCGCAGCTCGGAACGCAACGTATACAATAGAGGGTTGCCGTGCCACGGCATAATAAGCCTTCTTAGTGATTCCTTTTGTTTTTAACGACTGTTCGCGTAAATGGTCGCCGTTTTAGTTTATATTTTGGTATTTTTTTCAAGAATGTTGGCGGGAGATGGAGTTCTTTTAAATGTTAATATGATAACACGTTGATACAGTCTTTTGATAAAATGTAGAGATAGGGCTATATAATCAGGTTCATTACAAACTCAATTTTTTGCTTGGCGAACTTGTATGAACGATTTGCTAGCATACAAATTATCTGTCAGCTTTAGATTTGTCTATTTCAATATCTATTAGTACTGAAAAAATTTTATATATATTGATGAAATCATCATGAAATGCAACTGATGAAAGGTTCACAAAATGGCGTGAAATAATAATTTTCCCTATGATGTAATTCAGTAATAGTAAGTGCGTATTCACTTAGTTAATTGATGTGATTTTTAGTTCCAATGCTCTCAGGGGAGGCGAGCGACACATCACACCTCGGACTTGAGTAATGGAGACGTAATGACCTTCACAAAAACAATACACTCGCAGATACAAAGTTCACTCGTGCCGGGTGTTTTTGCTTTATCCCGCACAAGTTTCTTGGAAACTCTTCTATCATTAGAAATAAATTATTACAAGTAGCGGACAGGTTTCAATAATAAGTAACTGTATGATAAGTAAATTGTTTCGTGCGTTTTCTAAACAAATTGGATATGATTGATGGAGTCACTCCTAGTTACAGTTAGATAATTAAAATTTTTTCTTTTCAATATAATAAATATGAATAAATATTCACGGACATTTGACACATCTTGTTCCAAACTAAGAAAAGCTTGTACTATGGAAACTAGAGAACTGATAAACATACTCAAATATATTTTTTTTTTGTAAATACACACATACATACATACATATATACTATACATAAATCAACACCCGGACAGTAGAATTTTAGAATGTTAATCACATCATAATTTTCTACTCGTGGGGATCGAACCCCACTCCCTCTGGCGCAATAGCCACTGGTATAGCCACTGCTCCAATCGAGTCGTCTAAATGTTTTAATATTATAAAATATTACAAAGAAAACATATTTTTCTGTGTCTATCGAATGAAGTGTCGATTGCATGAAAGAGAATTAAAAATAAAATCAGTCAAAAATATACATCGTACATTTCGTGGCCTCAGTTCGAGAGTCGACCGCACCAACGCCTCGCCGTCAATACAAAGTCATGGGCCAATGAGCACATAGACTGGAGGTTCTTTACAGCGCATTCCGTTATTGTTATTGTATGATCGCTGCCATTCTGAGCACTTACCTGAACGTGCTTGACATCGCAATATCGAATCGAGCGCGGTGATGTTTTTCACAGAGGTTGTGGTAATACGTATCGTGTATGCTTTCCTTAGTATTCATTGTATGTGAATTGTTCTACTGAACGTAATTTTGATTGATGGTTAAATTTGAGTGTATAGTTTTGTTTGTATATTTTTGTATTGAACCAATTAGTAAATAAGATTTAATAAACATCGATCGATCGCACCAATCTCCATCATAACACAAAAAAAAACTATTGTTATTGGTACTTTAAAAACTATTGTTATTGTATGATCATTGCCGTTCTGAGCACTTACCTGAACGTGCTTGACATCGTAATACAGAAACGAGCGTGGTAATGTCTTTCATGCCACTTGTGGTAATGTTTCATGTTAAATGTCTACTCAGTTTCGTGAAGATGTGTTTATTTTGTGACGTATTGATTGATATATTTTACATTTTTTAGTCCCTTTTGAACCGCTGCCTAGTGGTTTAGTGGGTGCGCTTTGGCGTAACAACCGAGAGGCTTTGGGATCGACTCTGATAGAGATGTAAAATATATATGGCATATTGTACCTTAATAATAATTAATCAGAGAAACAAATTAACTTTCACCCCGTGCCACGATTTAGAGATAACGGGATATCACTTTTTAAACCACCACTTTGCTGTTCCTATGTAAAGGAATATAATTTCAAATGAAAAATAATTTATAGACACCGCGTGATAATTAAACTGAAATGAATTAACATTCAGTAATTCATACCGCGATGATGTGCATTCATAATAATGATATGAATTGGTTTGTAATTGAATTTACGGGGTCTTTTAACGATATATTAATATTAATGTACTTTCGATCATTTTTTGAAAGATTTTTAAATATCGAGTGTGAAATAGTTAGTATTTATTAAATATTAAAAACAGCTTAACTAAGTGGAAAAATATATCTTCTAAAAGCCACATATTAAAAGGTTTTAAAGCGCAAATATAATATTACTAAAAATATATATACAGACGAACTCAGAAGAATGGTCTAATGGAAGTCCGTTAAAAGAAACCGAAATAACTAATATTTTCCATGAATTTGGATATTACTGTATGGATTTGGTGAGTGGTGACCCGTTCTACAAGTTCTACACAATCCCTCTTCGGGCACCAGCTCTCGCAAAGAAAGTCCTAACAGATAATGTGCGTCGACTTAAATTATATAAAATTGTTACATTTATACAATCTTTGTGAGGGAAATAAATTATTTGGATTTGATTGTTTGCATCAGACGTCCCTATATTATTTACCTAGGTGTTCCGCGAGACTTCACACCTGTAGCAAAATGATCCTGTTGCAATTGCTGTTATTCTGAACCCTTACCTATATGTATGCCAAGTTTCATCATAATCGGTTTCGTTATTTTTGCGTGAAAGTAACAAACATACATACATCCTCACAAACTTTTGCATTTACAATATTAGTAGGATGTTACTCAGCGAAGATGCATCTTTTTAAACATGAAAGAATTTTTGAAATCAAAAGCCGTTCGTTAAGTAAACGTACTATACATACAAAAAACAAATGTTTCGTTATAATATTAGTATAGGTATGTATAATTGTAAATTGATATTGGTGCTGCCAGTCAATATTAATAAGTGCACGCGAACACAAATCAACTGCGCTGTTTATTCGACTCCGATCAAACAACAGGCACTTGTATAATGAATTAACGTAGACGCAGTCGAACCGAACTGGTGTAATTAATCTTATTATTAGATTGCCGTGTGTGTTTGGAGGTGTTGTTTGACGTTGCTCTGGAACCGACTTTGAACCAATCATTGGATTACAACCTGGACCGATTTCCATAGGGGAGTTGAGATTAAGAGACATAGTACAAGTATTTGTGGAAATAAATAGGCGCACTTAATGGTCACATTCATAACATGAGGGTGTGGATGATGGTATTATTCCTCCAACGAAAACTGGCCGGCCGTTAGGCCCCAAGGATTGATGTTTGGAAGTGCTATATTATATACTTAGCGGCGAAAACATTTCAACATCGCGATTTAGGAATTGTGACGTCACGTGACGCCACAAGGGGAAAAGTACAATTTATCGGACATTTAAACACATTGCCATCTTGTCCCAAAATAAGCGTTCGTATTAAATTTCGTTATTGTACACAACCAAAAATCTTAGAAACTATAAAATAACAAAGGTTTTTACCTGGTTGGTAAAGGCTTTACAAAAATTACTAATCGCAACTGGTATCTTAGCTAAGTCACAAAGTATTGAAGATGAAAGACCCTTCCACAATGAACGATAACTAATTAACACACTTTAGCAATTTTTTTATACATACAGGTAAATATAGGTAAATTTACATAGACTGTAGAAAATATTCTATCCGTGGCGGTCGAACCCACACCCTTCGACAAAATAGAATTTGGTATATCCAATGCCCCAATCGACTCGTATCGAATCGAATAAGAGAGATCAGACGCAGTCTTCAGTATAGTAATCTGATGGTCGAATGACCAGTGTGATTGACACCTCAGTGCTTACTGCGCGATCCTAGGCGAAGCTCTCGTGAAAGTGGTCATTGATTGCTCCCATGGACTATGTTTTATTCATGCAGTTTCGCGCGCTTGTAGTTATTAAGCTGTGAGGTACTGCAGGCTATGTGAAATGATAATAGCGAGGGAAACTTTCAATTTCTTCATTTTATTTAGAGCGATTTTGCTTAGTGAAAAATACAATTTAAATAACTCGTGTATAAAAATATGCGCGAGCTATTTAGATTCATAAATTGTTTGTGAAAACAGTAATAAATATTAAAATTATACTTAAATATCCTAATACTTATAATGATCATAAATTTTGCAGTTTTGTCATAAGCATCGGTGGTTCAGTGGTAGAATGCTCGCCTGCCACGCGGGCGGCCCGGGTTCGATTCCCGGCCGATGCATGTTCTTTTTCATATTTAATTTGTTTTTATTACTACGCTACATCGATAACATTGTCGTTATGTATATAAAATCAAAACAATTAAAAAAAGTTGTTTTCTTAATTTTATGTTTGCGTCTATTCGTGGTGATAGAATATTAAATTGAACAGCTAATAAATATATTTTTTAATTTTCTTATATTATTAGCAAACTAAAAAGAAAGAAGTAGATCAATTTACATAATTCATACAATAAATCCGAGACGGATTTGTCTAAATATAATTGATTTGGTGGACGGACTCGTCTCCCCAATGCGAAGTTTCCAAGACTAACTCAAATTCCCGAAGTTTGTGTTATCGTTGGTATTGGAGATAAAGCTGCGGGACATCTTTGCTAATTCTATATAAATCTCTCAATTGGCTCTTATAATTACGTTAAACCGACGTTTTGTTTGTAATATAAATAAATCAACCTTGATTTTGTTTTAGTTCACTTTCTGTTCAATATTTTGCTGGAACTTTATAACGGGTGGCATAAAAGAGCCCTTATAAGATGAACCTCAATCTTTGAAGAGGTTTTTAAGTGACTATTTTTTCTGCAAAATACTTTCGTCGTTTCGTTCTTTCATACTAGTTATGCCGCGGCTTCGCTTGCATTTAATTTGGAGACTATAGATCAATAGTATCCTGCCACTTAATACAGCGAATAGCTTATCTGTATACGAAATTTCACATCCGAAAAAATCCGTTTAATAGTTGCGGCTTTAACGACACACAAATATCTAAATACTAGCCGCGGCCCGCGGTTTCACCCGCATAACTTCAAACTTAAAATTAGCCTATAATTATGTTATTCTAAACCCTAACCTATTTGTATACCAATTTCCATCATAATCGGTAGTTTCTGCGTTAATCTGTTTATAGAATTATATCGCTTATAATAAAAAATAAATATTTTAATCAAAAATGAATATTTGAATACACAGCCTTAACTATTACTAAATTAATTGGTGGTTTATATTGAAATAGAATTTGTAATGCCCGGTCACGTCATTGTCTTGACCTTTCTCAATTCTGTACTCAGTGTTAAAATCAAATTGATCCCACTGTCATAAATTGTTTGTACAATAGATATCCCAAATTAGCACAATTTGTTATCTGGTCTGTATTAATGAAAGCGCCACTTGCCTGTCAGCTTAATATAACCCCAAGTGCTCCGAAGCCTTTAGTCTTTCTATTAAACGACTCGTCTTCGGATTCCGTTGAATAAATTATGATAATTATCTTGTCAGCCTTTAGTAACTTTGAATTAAGCGCCAGATAAAGCTTTTGTTTTAGTTACAGATGACACAATACGTGTTATTCCAAGTTATGGTTGAGAATTTCGTAGCGGAATATATTTGATGAGAATATAAAACAAAAGGATAATGAGACTGCCGCGTTGGTTTAGTGGTTGCATCTTTAACTACAGATCGAGGGTTAAAAAATTGTTATTGGGATTATTCTGACAAAGAAATTTCAATAACAGCCCTGATTATGGAAGGTGGCGGTGTTGAAGCAACCCCGTGCCTCGGAGAGCACGTAAAGCCCTTGGTCCTGCGCCTGATCTCTTGCCCATCATGCCGTCAATATGAGAGTAAAAAGAATAGAGAATACACCTGTGTTCGCGCTTACACTTGTGCACTTTAATATCTGGCTAAACTCAGTTGAGATTGGCCACCATGGTCGAAATCGGTCAGAGGAGTTTACACTGAGTACATCAAATATTGATATTACCAAGAGATTTTAAAAATAAATAAACTTTGAATAAATCTTAAATTATATCTATGATATGTTTCCATGTAAACTAGGAGCGTTCACATAAAGCGATTTACGGCGATTATTTGAATTGCATTAGTCGTCCTCAGAATGTGTGGTCTCATGTGCTGGATTGCTCGAATCCGGTCTCAGATTAAACAACAATTTGCCCCGGCTATTCGACTATGTTCAAGTGGAATAGTGGAGAAATATTTGTAAGGCGTTCGTTTAGCTTGCGACGATAGGCGACTTGAGATGATTGCATGAATTGCTGGTTACGATTTTCATATGTGCCTTGACAATATTCCAAATCTTTATGTGATAAACATAAAATACTGGTATACGCGGTATTCAATATACCTCGAGATATATAACTTTAAGATTTCTTCTAATAATTGTTCGATTTCGAACTTTTAGATTTTTTTTAGAATCGATCTAAATAACTTTTAGAGTCCGAAAAATCTCAGTGAATCATAATTGGTTTTACAATCGTAAAAATCTTGATGTAAATTAGTAATAATGTAAATCCAAGATTAAAGTTTATTATTAATTGTCACACATGATACTTTTGTGAAATTTCTCGTCGCTTCGTCGTTAGTGTTACAAAGGCCTAACCTTCAGTTTGATTTAACTAGTGGGCTAACGGTTTTCGAACAAAATTTGGCTTGTAGGTGAAGTAGATATGGTTTAGAAATGGCGAGTCGATTTGAGAATTAAATAAGTCATTCATATTTATTATACTAGTTGTAAAATGAGCAATTGATGCACTGTTAGTATGTTATTTAAATCTTAGCTAGGATAACCATTTATAATGCAACTAGAGGCAAAACTCTATAGTAAAATAAATTAACAGAGAAACAAAAATAGATCGCTAGATTTAGTTGTTCATTAAATGAACTAAAATAAATGAATTCTTCTGAAAATCTAAAAAAGAAATATTCACAATACGGTATAAAGTAAATAAAGTAAATATTCACAAAGGTCACCTTTGTCCTATTAAATGGGTTCATTTTAATAAAATATTTCATAGAAATACATTTTATCGGCGTTGGAAAATTATGAAAAAGTAATATTTATGAAAAAGGACGCGATATTCGATATAAACCTATACATTTTCAATAAAACCGTATAAAAAGGCTTTGAATTTCCAATTGAAATTTATGTATGTATGCTGATGGAATTTTTATTGTTTACGGCATAAATATTGGGGTCCGTTATTAAGTCGCAAAGGTTTCGGAGCCTCGACCCGTGAAGATATCTTCAATTGCTTTTAATTAATTTTCATGCAGCCTTTTTTATCATGCAAGCCTGTAACTTTCTGTATAGGTCTTATTTTATAATTTTCTCTTTGTCTCGAAATCAAGAATTTTTTCTTTTAGTAAATTTTTATTGAACATTTAATACAAAAGTAATTGCTATAAAACATTCCATATCGTTTTGCATCGATATAAACTGTTTGCCGACTTAAATGTTCAAAAGATGCATGTTTTTAAAAAGTTTTCCTGTGAACTTGAATGCATCTTAGAGTTATATTAAAAGTTTATTTACAATATACTATTGCCATTGATGTATGAAAATCTAGATACAATCACAAAAACTCATTACAACTATCAACGACTTTTCACTTATTATTTGAATCTTAATGATTTCCAAGGCGATATTCATAATAACACCAAAGCGCATTAAAGGGTTATAGTTACCTCCATTCGTAAAAAGCTCGCGTCGCAGATTTAGCAGGCGACGTTGATGAACAACGGAATTCCCCGAATATTCTCATATTATTGAAGTCGCGCACTCCGACGTAACCGTAAAGCGTGAAGCGCGAGACAGCGCTGAGATATTTCTCAGCACTGAAATATTCTCAGCGCTGGGATTCTCAAGTACATGTCGCATTCATGGTCGCTCAAGCCAACGGTCTTATGTGCAATATTTACGTCCACATATTTGTTAATTCTTAGCTGGATATTAAATTCCAGAAGCGTTTTAACGTCGTTTTGACGGTTAATGTTGAAACGTGCAAGGCGAAATTGTAATGAGAGAGTCTGATATTTATAATTTTATGTATGTTTGTTTGGGGTTATTTATTACCTTGATTTCGTTAATATTGTTAGACTTAAGTTCTGTTTCTTTGCATTGTTTAAAAATATATATTGTGAAAACCTGTAATTGGTTAACAAATAAATAAATAATTGTAATATAATTTGTCATATTATTATCTTTTAATGCAAGGACGTATTAGAAACTAAATCGTAACATTACATCCGATAAATACGCCCCAATTTTCTGGAACGATATTGAATAATTTCTGAAATTTAATTCGTCGACAATGTCATAATAATGCCAATACAATTTATATGTGAAGCAAATTAATTGTGAGATGAAAAAATCTTCTTAGCGCCGCATAAAGGAAACAATTTCTTAAACGTAACCGATGACACAAAGGTCCTTAAATCCCGAACTCCCTGGCGGACGTCAAATAAATTTCCAAATGAAATTTCATAAATATTTTTGATATATTCACGGTCAGGCCTTTCATACTTTGCCCTCGTGGCTTATCTGGATAATCTGGGGATTTCCCGCGGATTTTTTAAACGTTCGTGCGTTCGCTTATTGCGTTGTATCTTAGCGTGTCGCTACTACAAATATGTTTATTGTGGCCCGAATCCCGTCTTCAATTTGCGCGGTAATGCAAAAATAAACGGCAGAAGGGCACGTGCGGGGGAAGTTGCTGTTTATTAAAATTTAATATCGCCCTCAGGCTTTGTGTTACGCGAGATGCTATAATTAAACAAGTTTTATTGACGCTCTGCTTAAATGCTGGGCCGTGTTTTGATAACGAATGGCAAGGGCCAAAATTTTATTTGTTTCATTTTTGTATTTGCAAGGATTGTGTGCATTCAATAGTAAAGTGCGTTTATTATTCAATTATGTTCAAAGTGTATTTCGAAGTTATTACGTTTCGGTTTTGTTATGGTTGGTTATGCATAATTTGTTCCTGGCCATATGTCGATCTGCAGCGACTAATCTAAATGGAGATATGCTGAACATATACGAGCTATTATAGTTCACTAGTGTTTGTACCTGACAAATGGATAGTTAGAACATAAACAAATATAAATATACAGGGACATTTAACACTAAGCTATATAGTCCCGAAATAAGCAAAGCTTGCACTATGAAACTTGATACATGCTAAATCATACTTTTTTTGTAGATAGATACACTATAGACACATAACACTCAGACTTATTTTATAATAACATAATTTACTACTTGTGGGGATCGAACCCACACCCGGTACAATAGCCTTACATAAGCACCTACCTTCTATAAGCTCAAAAAGAGAGAGATTTCCGATGTGATTTCAGAATTTCAAGGTGGAACACCTTTTCTTACCAATATTATTTCTTTCAGATACACCACGGCATGCGCACACCACCCCGAGTGATGCTACACTGCTGACGTGCCACTCCTACCATGGTGCTGTCATGGCGCGCGCTGGCCCTGCTGGCTGCGCTCGGCGCCTGCGCAGCGCTCCCCGAGGCGCTGTACCACAACCACTTTGCGGTGCACGTGCCTGCGGGCAAGGAGCACGTCGATGACATAGCGAGGCGACACGGTTACGTCAACCATGGCCAGGTTAGTTCAGCCTACTCCTTACATAGTACTGTCACTACTAGTAAGGGAGAGCATTCTTATGTATGGATATAGATATCGAAATTGCGCTTACACGAAGTCAGCGCTTCGCTAATTCGTTCTTTATTGGAACTGTCTGCCTTCGTCCGTATACCATCACCACTACAACTTAGGACTCTTCAAGACCGAAGTGAATACGCTTCTTCGTGCTACATCCTAGACCGTATCGCCACTTAACGGTGGGATGGCGGTCAAACGTCTGGCTATATGTTATAAAAAAAGATACGGCTAGAGATATAATAGGATATGTTAGGTGTACCAATTCCTATTTGCAGAAATCCTGTAGGTACTAATATCATTTCGAAGCCCACGTCTTTATTTAGAGACATTGTGATATCGCAAGACTGCACGGTTATCTCAGTCATGGACAGGTTAGTTACACATTACATTAATGGGTTCTCCGTTGGAAATACATACAGCTATACGTTAGGTTTACTTACACATAATGTAGCATTTGATTTATCGAAGTAATGTTAACATGTATTTGTTAACAGAACAACTAGATGCAATTATGCAGTTTTCATAAATCATGCAAAAATAAAAATCATAAGAAAATAGAGCGAGCCATATTAAGTCGTTATAAATGAAGTAAAATTCCTTAATAATAGTTAACACATAGCTTATTTCTCAACGTGGCTGTCTGTTGGACGCCGGCCGTCCAATTAAGCCTTCTACTTGATTAATGGCCATTACCGAGGGTTTACTTTTAACTGCGCCTTTTCATTCTAAATCTCGGTGCATAAGTTGGAAAAAAACGATCATTAATTTAAATGATGTTGTGGTGAATAGAACTGTGAGGTTGTGAGACGTATTGACTTTTGAGTCGTGAATGCTAACATGCGAAGTTGCTGCCACTTTAGCGTCGATCTTAAAGGGCAGAGTGCAACTTGGACTTGATTTCTGGTGAACTCGCCTTAAGCATTGAGTACAATTAAAGGGATAGGAATGTTGACAAATTGCAAAATCTATTTCTTACGTACACTTTAGTCTATATAAAAATTAGTATCAATTACATGTTGTCTCTAAATTACTGTACTTATAGATATGCTACATGTTGTATAGACCTGTAAATGTTTGACAGTTTACCAAGTGTACCATGTTTCTAGGTTGTGATATATAATTGTATTAATGTATTCAAACGTTAGTTGGTCAAAAGCAAGTAAAATTTAATTCGCGTCGTGCAAAATTTTGTTGATAAATACATTATTAAAAGTAGAGTATTTAATCAAAAAGCAATTGAAAATTCTACATCCACATGCTTAATCATGTAATAATACAATTACATAAATGATAATCCGTATCATATGGAACCGATCCACAAAGAGAATGGCTGATGCAATCTATCAAATATGCATTAGCAAATGCGTCAATGAGCAGAAAACGCCCGCGTTCCCGAATTGATTACAGGCTACAGCCGCTCGGCATTTAGTCTTTGATCGGCCGGCGTCCGCATAGTTACTCCTCGCTTAACATATTAATGATGTTTAGCGCCTGTGTAAATGCGCATTAATTATGTTTCAATGGAAGCGGGAATGATGGCTATTTTCGTGCGGACATGTTTCGTCCGAATGCGACTTTATATCAAGGGAATTTGAAAAAGTTTGCATGATTAGATTCATTGGGCATTTAGTCTTTGATTGGTCTTGAAAAGATTTTCTTTCCAATAAAAAAGCTTTCCTCTCGTATTGAATATCAAAAAAGCCTACTGCAACTGACTTTAAAAGAATTACTAGAATTTATTTTTTGGTTTGCACTGACTATTCGTTACTTAAAATAAAGCGTAAAGCGATTCCGACAAAATCAATCAAAAATACTGAAATATGAACTAATGAATTATTGGAAAACGTTATAAAATGAGTAGATCAGAAATAACCTATTTGTACCTTGTACATGGACATACAAAAACCCATCTTAGATATCAATGTTAGCAAATAAAAGTATTTAATTTTATTTCTTTTTTGTCTCTGGCTTGAATGTGAAAACTTGCGTAGTGGCCAAAAATCACAAAGTGAACATGACGTGAATGGAACAGTTTCGTTAAAAATACGCGGTTCGACCTTTCATAAACAATATCATATATATCTAGAAATTCTGGAAGCGTCCGCTCCCATAAAAAAATCATTCATATTTTTTGAAACTTGGGTAGTTACGGCAAAATATATATTTCCCTAGACGATTATTTTCTTAACAAATCAAGGTTGAAGTTAATAGAATGGAACGAACAACAATAACGAAAACAAATATCTTCGTACACCAGCGTTTCAGTAAAAATATAGGCACATAAAGAGTACGGGGAGTAGATAAAAAGTTTACCGATAAGTACAACAACGGTCCCGACTCGCAAATATATTTGGGACACTTCGTCTTCCAATCGGAATCACGATAGAACAGTCTGAACTAAAAGGCGCTCGATTCTCAACTGGGAATACACCGAGAGCATTCCATGAATCACATTTGAAACATTTCCTGTCGTATTATCTACAAGTTGCTTTTAAAAGTGAAATATTAAATCGTTTGAACGGAGATTTGCAAGAGTCGAGACGCTCGCAACGCTCTGCGGTGAGATTAATGATGGATCAAAGGTCATATTGACGGTTTTGGCAGCGGTTTTGTGACTAAATTGTTGAATGAGATTTGGCTAACAGTTTGACATTTAATATATAGATTAATCCGAAAGTTTTCTGGAATAAATATAAGGAAAATTACTGAATTCAAATTTATTATAATTTTGGAAAAATTGATAAAAATTTTTTGCAAATGCATGCTCCTTCACTATAGTGTTGTTATCACAAAACAAAAAGGGACATTTACACACAATCACTAGAATTTCGCAGATAGTATAATGCTATAGATCCATGAATTACACCATCTGACCTATCTGGAGTCCGTGCAGACGTTTGCCAATAACATTATCATAACATTCTGAGTCTGGCTCCTGCGATACAGTAATAACAGGAATGGCCTAGACTGGACATGTTATTTTATATAACGAGAACACTGGGCTTCGTGGTCAATGACAATATATAAGGGTATTAACGAAGATTGTCTCAGACTTGGTGTTTAGAAGTGCCCCGTGGAACTTCTATTAGGAATTCTATTTTCTATTAATGTTTTATTTCAGTCTATGAACTTTCCAGAACGTCGTGGTATTGGATCGTTCCGAAAGACAATTAACGTTGCAATTGCATGGCAGGTTATTTTCCCTCTTTATAATTTTGTATAATGTGGCGTGAATGAGTGTGTAATGATCCGAAATTATTCATGAAAATAGTGCATTATCAATTAGCTTAATTTCGTTCGCCAAATCATTGTTAAATTTGTACATAAAAGGTAAAACACCAGTATACTGTTTTCTATTAGAAATACGTATGTTACTGGTATGTAGATTGGTGAAGAATGATATATTTTACAGTCGTGCATATTTTGGTGCAAGTGAGTATTTTCAACGAAAATGGATAAAATATTTCATTTTGATTTGCAGACTACGAACTCGGCTATAGAGGTTATCTGGAAAATACAGCTATATCGATATAGCTGATCTCTTTATTAAGATATTATAATAGCAGTATTCCTTGAGTTGCGTCATTATTTATCGCAATATTGTTATGGATTGATTTATAATTTAGTTATATAGAAGTTTTTAGTGTTATATTATGCTTAAGATCTAGAAAATTAAAAGTAGCGACAATTAATCCTTCTAGTTCTGTAATGACATAGTAACAAAAATTATTTATATCAGTACCTACTTTGAATTATGGCCAAGCTACAAGCCACATGCATTTCTGTAAGTAACATTCACATATTTCAAAAATGTCTTGCATTTCTCGTACTTAAATCTTCAGATCAAAAGCGTAAGCTCCCCAGATTACATTACGTGAGTAAGGACACTATATGCATTTTTCGAGACTTCTCGCTTTTGACCGAGAAAGTCTTTGAGATCCTTCGAAATTCTGAATAGTACATTTGTCCAACCTTATGTGAATCTATTTAATACCAATGGAGGACGGTATCTCTAGTAGGTACTCTTTAAATACGTATTGGATTTCGTTGAAATACATTTGTATATTATACAATCCCGCTTCAAACTTTTAAATAGTGACACCGTTGATGATTGAATGGTAAAGTTTGTTTTTTCGTTTAACCAATTTTTAGAATTAATAAAAATAATACTAATTTCTATATTTTCGTAAACAGTACTACGGGATACTTAATACGCCTATCGTTGTTCTTATGTCACAATTTAATTTACTAAAATTCGTTCCCGTTTTCGTTTCTAAACTAAGCCAGGCTTATTGACGTTTTGCGCAATGTTCAAAAATGTTTTTTCTCCCGTGTATTAATTTTCTTAAGACAAGGAATATATTTTTATTTTCTCTCGTCATTTTTTGTTTTATTTTGCGCATTGTCTACACATATCATAATTTCTCTTTATATCATTGTAATATTTGTAAGGGAAAATATAATAAATATACTTAATAGAAATGCATTTTAAAACTAACCTACTTAACTACGTGACGATAATTTTTCGAAACCGGTTGTAAATGAATTAAAGTACATTAATACATGTGGAAATAGTGTGAAAAAGACTTTAATACAATACATGTGGAAATAGTGTGAAAAAGACTTTAAAGACTTCGGTATTTTTTATAATAAGTAAATAAAAATATACTTTGTACATTTAGCGGCGAAAGTGGCACAGGTTATTTCGTTTGATTGTTTTTTCTGTCCCTTTACACAACAGTGTTTTATATTACTACGCTACATAAAATTTGTATCCACGCTGTTGTTAGAAACGCGTCGAGGTATCATTGATTAAGATTCCGACTTTCGCCTGGTAGCTCTAAGCGATTATGTAAATGGGATACGTTCATTATATTCGCAGTAAGGAATTCAATGTTATCTCGTTAGAGCCAAATTTACCAAGTTTGAAACATGACTAAATCACTTGAGGTTAATTCTTGTTAGTTGTTGAAATATCGGGCCTTTGTCTACGGCTACGGTAAAAACAATATTGTGTTGCTTTTCTTTACTGAAAATAAATTTTGTCTGGTTTTCGTTCAATGTCTATTCTATGAATACCTAAATAAATAGATAAATAAATAAATTAATACCATTATTATTAGCGGGTAGCCAATTTCTTTAAAAAAAGCTCCATTAAAGGGTTCCGTACCAGTTGTTGTTACAGCGGCAACGGAAAATTATGAAAGTTTCATCTTTCTAATTAGCACGGTTTATGATATACACGCCTGGTGACAGACAGATAGACAGCGAAATCATACTAATAGGACCCTGTTTTTGCCTTTTAGGTACGGAACTCTCAAAACATATGGCGTAACACGACGATAGTGATGGAGCAAAACTAATATCTACGAAACATTTCCCAGTAGAGGAAAGTTATATATAATTTTCTAACATTACTTCTTACAGCAAAAATGGGTTTTTATTAAAGGCGTAAAGTACGTGTTTTCAATTAATTAAAAAAATGAGAAAATGGTGTATCACAAATATTTATCACGATAAAAAAATAGCAAAGCTTCGTGTAAAATTACTTCTTATAAACAGACCTTATTAACATTGGCTTCGGCTCTCATCCACTCAATTCAACTTCGATAAGCACGCTAGTGTGTAATATTAGTATAACGTGGTCCCGCTGAAATTGTATGGCAGTGTATTGGGAGTGTGTTTTGTTCAGTTTGCGGTTCCCGTGCGCCGTTGATGGCACTCAAAGGAGTTAGCTCCACGGAGCAAATAGCTCGACCGGGTACTGTTGGACCTAGTTTGGGGATAGTGTAAGAGCATAATATCACAGTAGATATATTAGGTTTATTCTTCTAGCTTTATGATCGAGATATCGCTTGAGAGATGTGCTAAGTTTGATTTTGTGGTTCCTATCGATGGAGCCATCGATTAGCCAAAGGCTTAGCTCAAAAAGTATATGCATTAAATTTGTTAAGGAAGACATAGAGGAACCTGCAGATTTGCCTCACTTATAAATGTGTTCCATATAAACAGTATCTCATATACCAGGTATAAAAACATTGCTGTCTTTTTTATTTTTCATTTTCTTCTCTAGGGCCGAAGTGTTCCATTTTGAGACGTTTTTCACTCTTCACTTTTTCAGGCCGCACTTAACCAAGTTCTACTGTATTTTCGTATCATGTGTTTGACTTACATTTGAAAATAGCTTTATGCGAAATAGATAATTTTTGAAGAAACAAAAGGTATTAAAACAAATAACGACATGACTGGCTCATGGTCTAGACGAAATTGTCCATTCGGCGCAGTGCTGGTGGATAACAGGCGTTTATCGTTCACGTGCGACGCGCTTATTGAATGCTCTCTTTGTTTTCCGATTTATATGAATCAAAATAACTCCTCAGTGAGGATTTTTTTTTGAGTGACTGAATTCACTTGCGCTTTTAAAACGTTTTAAACAGAGTGGCTTACAAAATTTTAATTAAATTTATTTATATTAATTCTGATGTTCCATAATTTTGTTCGACACAATTATTTTGCACCAAAATAGAACCGATTTTCCAAAGCGAATACTAACTTGTTATAATTTATTTCATATTTATCAAATCCTCATCAATAAATTTTCCGGCTAATTAATTTATTCTGATATAAAGACTTTCAATATACATTCTCGGAATCATGCCTTATAACCCGGGTAAAATTTTGCGAATTCGAGTGAGAAAATTAATACTCAATTCGTTCTAGAACACGAGAGCGCGAGTTTTAAGTGTAATTCAGAATTTTACTCGAAACAGCCGGCCTGAAACTACCCATTATATGGCGATAAAGAACTGGCGTCGCCCTAATTTACACTCTGACTCACTGCGATAGCTATTTTCTCAATAATTACAGAACGAAATGAAACGGTCTATTATTAAGGAAACTTATTTACGGCAACGTTTAACACAAAGTACGGCAAATAAACGCGGACATATTACGTACGGGCGCATTGTTTATTCCTCGGTGACACGAAGCGACGTGGGTGTCACTATTTGCATATGGCACGCAATAAACCGGTCCGCGTATTGTTCAGACGTAGCGAGTGCCGCACAATGGTGCATTAAGACGCAGCGCAAGCCCATTACCGACCCGTAGCCGTCATATATCCGCCGAGGATCTGACGAGGCGCCGCGAGAGGACGCCGACATCTCCAAGACGACACTCCGAGACACGTAATGTAATATTCTCCAGAAAGGAAAACCGTGACAGGTGCGAGCGTTCTCGAATCTCGCTATGAAAAATGCGCTCTGAATTATTATATAACGCAAGAATGTGTCGAGCGATAGACGCGCAAATGGATCGTTGGGAAAGCTTTGTGTACGTAATAAGCGCCAGATACGCAGACGCTCCGCCCTCTCGATCTTCACGTGTTTAATATACCGTGTGTTATATGCGTGAATATGATTTTCATTGTGCTTAATAAAGTCGCGACAAAGGCGCCCGGGACGGAAGGAACCGGCCCTTCCCTTTCGACCCTAAAGGGACGACGAATTGTGACGAAAATGCGAATATTTTAAAAATACATGAATGCTAATAATGTACTTAAACCTACCGCGCTAATGGTCAAAATTGCTTAGCCATATTAACTTTTACGTCAAAAATATGCTTTTACAAGGCCTGTTTAAGCATTGTTCTCATGTATGAGGTTTAGATGAAAATATGAGATGAACCGGATGATTCCGGCCGGTCGCTCCAAAGTTCGAAACGGATCCCAATTTTTAATTAGAAACTTCGTGGAATCGAGTATGTCAGAGCTCCGAAATAAACTTGTACCGTTTTGTGTTAGAGGTCGTTGTGAGAGTAAAATAGAAATTTCACGAGGAAACTTCTGTTTAATTAATTAATGTGACGTATTTGTAAAGCTTTTTGTCGATTTCGAGTATATTCGTTTTATGATGGTATTTAATTAGCAAAATTGTGTTTGACATGTATGATTTAAAATGAACCTTACATATTTTAGCTCGAATCGTAATTTAATTATTACTTTTAAGTTTAAATTGTCTTTAAATGTCCCGATGTTTTTGTATGAATGTTCAGGATTTTGATACAAGTAATACTGTGTATGAAAGCAGTAAAAATTTATTGAAGCTCTCCATAATTTAGATTTATTTAAACAGTAAACGTTTTCAAATATATACCTTTTAAAGTTGCTGCGAATTTTGATAAAAGTATAATTATTTTATTTGTAGTACTTTATTTAGTGAAGGTGAAAGTTCCACAAGTATATTCATTACAAACAGATAAAAATATTTCTATGTCTATATAACTTGCCGCGCGGTTTCACCCGCGTAACTTCTGATCCTGTGGCAATTCCGGGATTGAAAGTACACACATAGGCTGTGTTATTCTGCACTCTTATCTATACCAAGTTTCATCATAATCGGTGACATACATACATACATACATCCTCACACACTTTTGCATTGATAATATTAGTAGGAAGATGACGGCATAAGGAAGATTTCACGTGAGTTCCATCGCCTTAGCACACGTAGGGAACGCGCGGCCTCCGGCACATTAGCGCGTATGAAATCTGATTAGCCCGCCGTACAAAGCCTCCGCAGGCCGTGGTTATTATGTCGGAGCGTCGTCTAATTAATCGGATTTGCGGAATGTTGTATCGGTCTGCCAGTTTCTGCGTCAGTGCGGGCGCAGTGAATGTACAAAGCAGTATGTCAAGTTGACATCTGTACGCTAAATGGATGTATTGATGCTATGTGTGCTATCAACTCCTTTCTCTCGTTCTCTTGAGTATTTTCGTAGCGCTTAAAGCACGTTAATATTGCGATGGTCTCAACGGGTTTTTCGCACTGTGCAATTTTACAGTATAATCTTTGAGTTGAATGGAGTTTTACATGGTACAAATTGCCGTTGACATTATTTTTCTGGCATTCTTTAGACTTAAATAGAGCTTCATTGACAATTGTCAAGCTTAAACCCTAATTGAGCTATTAAGGTCGTTGAAAAGTATCGTTTAGACGACGTCACGGCGTCGTTTTACTTACGGACAGCACAATATCATACTAGGCGTAGGTCTAAAGAGTATCTATATTAAAAGTGGCGTTAACATAACTACCAAAATTTGGTTCTGACTGGTTGATGAAAACGATATGTAACTGTTATACTATAACTTTTCGTCGTTTATAGGAATGAGGACTTAAGGTTCTGCGCTGAGAAAGCAAACAAATCAGGGGTGTTATTGAAGTGATTAGTGTATAGTTGTCGTACTGTATATCATTACACTGTGTCGCATTATTCCCTAACCGGTGACGGACATGTCGTTGGAATGAGACTCTTATTTGTAGTGGCTGTTTGTTCGGGATTTGGCTGCTGGCGTATTTGCCGAGTGTTGCGCTTGTGTTCGGTGTATGTTTGAATTGTGACGTGGACTGCATGGGAGATTTATTGTGGACTTCATATAATTATCGTTTGTATAATATTTTATAGAATTAAAACTCTTTTTTACACTATTTCCACATTTATTAATAGACTTTATTAAATTTACAACCGGTTTCGAACAATCATCGTCTGGTAGGTGATTAATAGATGAAAAAAGAGTTTCAATTCTATAAAATATTATAAAATTCATTTCCATCAGGAAGTGACAATACAGTCTATCGAGTATAATTATCGTTTGTTTTGGCACATTGGACGTATTCAATACAATATTTTCCGAAGGTGAAAGTATGACACAATAATTTAAACGTTTTTAAAAGAGCAACTACTCGAGTTTCTTGCTGGTTATTCGGCAAAGACAGCCTGCCGAATCGATGGTTAATAATAAAAAATAATAATATTAATTATGTTAATGTAAATGACATTCTTAAAGCGCCTCGAAGGAGGCTGATTAGGTAAATCAATATTTTGACT
>LQNK01000069.1:256322-266944 GCA_001586405.1 Phoebis sennae | reverse complement strand
TTTTGATTTATTTCCAGCATTTTTTATATAACAACTATTAATATATTTCTGCGTTGAAGAAATACATTTTTTAAATAGTTTAGCATAGGATTTATATTTCTCCTTCAAGCTTTGAGAACGTGTTTTATAGTATTGGAATCGTAGTTTTCTTTTTTTAATTGACGAAATTTTTAGTCCTTTTGTTATCCACTTAGGACTCGAGTTATTACATTTAATTCTCACTCTACAAATAGGAAAGCACAGGTTATAAAAAAGAGTAATGTAATCATGGAAGATGCTAAACGCTTCATTACAATTGATTGCCGAGAGGACATCAGCCCACGACAAACTTTTCAAGCAATTCATAAACTTTAGAATGTTATCCTGATTAAAGTCTCGTTTCTTGATATAGAAGAACGTAGATGGTTTCTTTTTTACGATCGGAAAACGAAGTGTTTGCCCCATCTCATATTAGTATAGTTTTAATACTTTAGATGTAAAAGCGTTCACTCACTCTTTTTTATTAAGTTCGCTCTAAATTGTTCAGTGTAAACGCTTTGCGAACTGTCTCTTTAATAATCCCGTGAAATGCTAATAAAGCTCGCTGCGCTGGAATTATTCAAGTGTACGTATTTCACGTATACACTACATACTAAGCACTTTTAGAATGACTTTGCAGTTTATCTAGTCTGCTATGGTAATGTTTGAGGATTAAATATATATTTTGTTACGTTAGTATTAAAGACATATTTGATTTTCTTATTTTATGGTTCATTCACACTAATGTCATAAATGTGAAAATTAGGATGTTTGTGTCTTAATCAGACCTCTAGTACTGAGCACATGTTGATGAAATTCTGAATATAGATAGGCTATTAGCTGGATAAGGTGATATGCTACTTCTTGTAGATCCGAAATTAACGCGAGCGAGGTTAGCAAATCAATTCAAATCAATTGTAGTTAGTATGATATTTCAACTATGACGAATTGTCAGTTAACTTTTTATGAATTATTTTAATATTATAATTGTTAAACTGCGATAACTTGATGATGGAAATGCTCATGGGCTGCGGTCAGTCACTTAACATCAGGTGAATCGCATGCTCCGCTTGCTTGCTGTTGCATAAAAAAGCCTTATTTTGCTTTGTCTATCGGCACATCGGTGTTGAATAACATTTGCACATATGCATATGAATCACTTGCTTTGTCAAACTGAAACTGAAATTCAAAACTTGTGATTACCTTCTGCGAGGATCTCAAATTAAACGTCGCGTGTAATATATTTCTAATAGACTTTAAAAAAAAGGAGGTTATCAATTTGACCGTATTATTTTATCCTATATCTTTTTTCAATTTAACAAAATTTTGCACCAAAATTTTCTGTATAGATTTCAACAAAAATAAAAATAAAGTTTTTTTTTACTTTTTAGAGTGAAGAAGTTGGTTTTATTTTTTAGCAAAAAGTTATTATTAGTATCGTAATACCTACGTAGTTGTAGGTCGTTGGAGCTAGAAGTAACACGGATGGTATAAGAAGCGCGCCGGTGTATTCTGTATATTAATATCAACCGCGGCCGCTACAAAGTGGATTATGTCTGCACTTGGCCAGGGGCGTGGAGCTCGTTCGTCGGGAACGGTGTTATCCTGAACCTAAACTGTGCGAATTTGCGGGTTAATCCAGGTGTAGTTGTATGATTAAAAGATTTATTTATTTATTTAATCTACATCATCACATTCCATTACAGGACTCGCCCAATGCGACAGTGACTTAAAAACTAAAAATGATTTAATTATTCGCAATAACATGCAACATTTGCAACAACACTCTTGCAAATTTACTCAATGGACATTGGAAAATATCCTTTCTATCATAGAGAGTATTAATAAGATGGATAGTTTATGTTAAAGGCCCTTTCGCTAGTAGGTTAGCCCTTTCTGCTGGAACAACCAATAGGGGCGGGCGGTGCCACCTGCACAAGTATCTGTCCGGTACAGGGAAACAAAAGTACGGCATTGTACGTGTTGCACTAATTTTTAAACACAGCACTTCGTGAGTTTGCAAAGGAAGGCATGTAAAGCCAGGTTTGCGAGTAAGATTCCATTGAACTTCAACGTGCCATTTTTAGTACTGAGGAATGACGCGTATTTGTCCGGCATCCCTGTCCTACACAGTTGGCTATTTTCTATAGCGATTAAGTGCCGCCCTCACTAGGCTTCGGTCCGAGAGCATTATTACGTATGTAATTTAGTGTTATGAATCTAATTTAGTGCAGTAATATCTACCGTGAGCACGCCTAAGTGGATTACGTCCGCACTCAACCAGGCGTGAGGCGCTAGCGGTCGCGATGTTATTCTTGGCACCTGAATAGTTTACACTACACTAGTGTAGTTTGTATCAGGGTAGTTTGCTACCGTGTTATATTGATTTAGTGCAATAATATCTATCGCGACTGCACATTAGTGGATTACGGGCGTATTGAACCAGGGGCGTAAGGCGTTAGCGGTCGCGTTTTTATCCTTGGCACCTGAACAGTTTATACTACCCTAGTGTAATTTGTATGAGGGTAATTTTCTACCGTGTTATATTGATTTAGTGCAGTAATATCTATCGCGACTGTACATAAGTGGATTACGTCCGCACTCAACTAGGGGCGTGAGGCGCTAGTCGCCATGTTATTCTTGTAACCTGAATAGTTTACACTACATTAGTGTAATTTGTATCAGGGTAATTTGCTACCGTGTTATATTGATTTAGTGCAGTAATATCTATCGCGACTGCACATAAGTGGATTACGGGCGTACTGAACCAGGGGCGTGAGGCATTAGCGGTCGCGATGTTATCCTTGGTACCTGAGTAGTTTACACTACATTAGTTTAATTTGTATCAGAATAATTTGTTACCGTGTTATATTGATTTAGTGCAGTAATATCTATCGCGACTGTTTATAAGTGGATTATGTTTGCACTTGGGTAGGGAGTGAGACGTTAGCGGTTGCGATGTTATTCTTGTAACCTGAATAGTTTACACTACACTAGTGTAATTTGTATAAGAATTATTGCTACCGTGTTATATTGATTTAGTGCAGTAATATCTATCGCGACTGCACATAAGTGGATTACGGGCGTACTGAACCAGGGGCGTGAGGCATTAGCGGTCGCGATGTTATCCTTGGTACCTGAGTAGTTTACACTACATTAGTTTAATTTGTATCAGAATAATTTGTTACCGTGTTATATTGATTTAGTGCAGTAATATCTATCGCGACTGTTTATAAGTGGATTATGTTTGCACTTGGGTAGGGAGTGAGACGTTAGCGGTCGCGATGTTATCCTTGTAACCTGAATAGTTTACACTACACTAGTGTAATTTGTATCAGAATAATTTGCTTCCGTGTTATATTGATTTAGTGCAGTTATATCTACCGCGACTGTATATAAGTGGATTATGTTTGCACTCGGGTAGGGCGTGAAGCTTTGGTGGTCGTGTTGTTATCCTTGTAACATTAATTGGATGCAATGCACTGGGTAATGGCATTTGCTAGTCAATCATGGTGTAATTGCTAAAGTATAACCTGTGTCTATATCTATCAAGTAATATGTATAAAGACATATAAATATCCTAGTTGCACAGTCTCATACAAAAGTTACGGTTGAAACTGGAGCTAAACTGTAGTGAGATGCTCACCTCCTGCTCACTCAATTTTACATGGCTAATTATATTTATGCTGTTAAATATTTTCAAATATTATACCTAAAAATATTTTTTTTGTTGAGTTACCAAGTGCGGTGGATAAGTAAGTTAGCTAGTTTTACCTAAAACAAAAGCACACGCAGAAAGATAAGGAATTATACGATGTTATCCATGATTGTAAACGACTATAGCGGACACAAGTTACAATTCGCCGGATATAAAACGACCACTTACAATAGTTCTGCGGTCGACTCGGAACTTTTCTTCTAGCGCTATGACGATCCTTTGTGATAACTACGTAAACTATTGTGCACACTGACGTGGCTAACGCGTCGATTCCGGTCCGAGCGCTGCTGTTCGCGGTTTTTGTTGTTTTTGCTATGACTCCTTTGTTAGGCGTCTTTGTTGTTTTGTCGAAGGGATGTAAGAATTTGCCAGAAGAAAGGAGCGTTTATTCATCGCTGTACACATCAATTTATAATCTTCCTACACTAAAACCACAACCAATTTTCTGACGGCTAATATGTTTATATTTATCTTTCACTCTGTGTTTTTTTTTTGCGCCATCGCGTACCCTTCTCACATGTCCTTTCCTACCAGGTTGCCTGGAAGAGATTGCTTTTTAGCAATAAGGCCGTCCTTTTGTAAGAAGGTATATGTCTATTTATTGTCTTCTGTATCTTCCTATCTGTTGTGAAAATCTTTTGTATAATAAAGTGTTATAAATAAGTGAAGAATTTGGGCAACATTTTACACAAGGGTAGTCTAATAACTTAGATTAAATATAGGATACCTTTATCCGCCCACGCAATTCAAACAGTAACCATAAAATGGCACACAATAAATATTCCGTCCATTGAAAAATATATCAAAAAACGAAACCTCTATTCGAGGAAATCGTGTCTGAATCTACATTGTAACAAAGCCTTACCTAACTTGGCCGATCCGACCGCCTAATAAAACTAAGGGGCGTTCCCTTGCCAGCCTTTCTCATGTTGATCAAACCACCCTCCCTACATCATAAACAAGCTTCTTTACCCATTACACTGTTTATAGCTTCATAATGAACGTTATTGAGAATTTTAATTAGTTCCTTGATACAGCCGTGATGAATCGCCGACGTGAGGAGGCATTTTCAAGGCTTTAATTTTTTAACACGTCATATTTCAATTTTATCGTTTTTATGTGTGCTTGGATGCTTTGTGAATATTTGTAATTAAAGCTTGTATACGATGCTTTGATGCGTTCGTTATTTGTGAGGAGCTGAAATACTGAATCATTTCAAAGAGATGATTTAGCAATGTATAGAAGTTGTTTGTGTATATAATATATATACTTCTGTGCCCCGCTCCGATCTTTTTAGTTTATTTGTTAAGTGTGTTAGATCTGTAAGGCTCCGGATTTGACAATGAGTAAAGAATGAAACTGCTTCTATAGAATTTTAGAGACAAGGGGCGAAACTCGCTCCGAGCTAGACATCGCATTTTAATGTATCAATCATTCGACTTTTCATTAGCCACCACATTTGGCTATATTCATGTGAAAATAGCCTATTTGGCTCCCCTATCTTAATAACCCGCTCATCTCCGTACTAAAGATTTTTTTATCTGTACTTTTTGCTTATGAAATTTTATTAAGATAGGATAAACGATACTCCAGTTATCGTCTGACTACTGATTCATACTTCCATACAAACATATTCGCCAGGCCATCTCAACTCTGAGACCTCGCTTCACTCGGTCAATAAAAAACATTGCAATGAATTACTGAAATTCTAAATATTATCATTCGGAAATAAAAATTGTGTTCCCAATAAAAACTAAGAAATCTTATAAGGGTATTTAAATAGACCACATTCAAGAAACTTGAGGGTAAACGTCCCGATATGTGGCTACATGACTTTTTTGTCGCAATATCCCCGAACCTTTTCCCTCGTGAAGCCAGCGATGGGCTGTATTAGTTTAGACTTTAGAACCCTATTACGTTACTGTTTATAGGATGTGCTCCGCAAAGATGGAGGGATACTTGGCGTAAAATACGTATAGTGGACGTATTTTTATCCATTAAATTTGTCAGGGCAATTTTCTGTTCGCTTACCTTAATGTGTTACTTACACATGTATGGGTGATGTTTAGTTTGCTTTTATAAATATTTAATTATTTATCAAACGACTAGCGAGTATCAAATATTTATTTTTGATTTGACGTCATCATTGTATGTTTAGCAACATCTGTATTTGTTTTGAGTAATTTTTCACATTTTTTTTAATTGTTTGAGTTGCGTTGCTTTCTGTGGGATTATAGCAATGTCGTTACATTGCAGTATATTTAATTAATAATCAAGCAATTCCCTTTTATAAATTTTAAAACACGTAATAATGGAATAGAATTACGTAACTATGAAGTATCTTCAGCTACACAGTGAAATAAACAAATTTATAAGAATACGTTTAATTAATTGAATCCACGATACGTGCGCTCGTAAATAAAAGGGTTTAATAAACAAAACACTGCGTTTTTCACGGGCTCGTTTTTCCTTACTGTATAACTATGTTTGACTCCGGTGTTTGCTCAGCTGAACGTGCTAACAAGCGCCGCTAAAACAATATGGCGGATTTGGTTTGGGCAAAAAGTTTATCTACGCTGCGAGATAAATGGTCGCTGTACGTACGGGTGCGATCCGGGATTGTCGTTTAAGTTTTATTTAACGATATTTGTTGCTCGAGCGAATGTGGTAATGTTAGATTCTTTAAATAATATTGATTTTTTTGATTTACGGATTTTACCTTATTTGACTTAAAATATCAGCTAACTATCACAGTATGAGATACGACCCGGTGGATTGACAGCGGATGAGTGAAAGGGTCCCGTTTTACCCCCTCTAGTTACGAAACTATACATAAACGTCTTTCCTGCCTTTACTTTGAAATCGAATCCAGGACTTGCGTGTATACTTTTTATTAGAACACTCCCTATACTCTACGTCTAGACAACATCAGAGCTGTAATTTGTTTTATACTTTACAAATTCCTCCATTACGGCTAAGTCCCCGCGACAGGAATATTAATGCGAACTAGTCAATTAGGAATACGTACTAAGTACGATATTCATCAAGTATGCATATTACACTCGTAGACGACTGTATTGTGCGCTGAAACTTTGCTAGTATAAATAAATATGATTTGTTTGTAACATACAATGTTTATTTATTGTAATAATAAAAATTATACAACTTTTTCATGTTGTTTTGAGAAAATTGTTTCAATTCTCACTTTATTTCATAGCAATGACAACTTTTATTAATGTACAGGGGATGAACCTTAAAAATAAAAGTAAAAGTACGCAGACAAATATAATAAAACAATTTTTTAATAATACATTTGTATTTAAATCGGAACACAAATACGGACGATAACATTAAACGGAATAATATTTAATACTAATAAACGGATATAAGCCGAAATGACGTGATCCTGAAAAGTTGTGCCAAATTCGGGCCAACGAATATCGGTTGCAAAATCCACCGCATTACATTGTGAGCGAAATAAAGAGGGAAATTGGGACAAACGGCCATTGTGGGCTTTTTTTTATTAAATTACCCAGACACTAAGACAAACAATGACGGCCGGGTTGGGCTCGTGTATATAATAAATACCGCTTATTTTCTTGTATTTTTGTACCGTTGTTAAATGTTTTACTCGTTGTTAGAAGGAATGGTAATACGGATTTTTGCTAGATGTGCTTCGCGTTGCAGCTTCTTGTTAATGCCTAATTGTAGTTGAGCGTAATATGGATAGTACAAGCATTTTTATTATGAAAAATAGAGGTTTAATAGAGAATTTTAGTTTTTTGGCCTGCATATGTACTGTGTGTGTAGGCCTTAAGCAAAATGCAGTAGTATAGCATGTTGGTTTGAGTTTTATTCCTGATTCAATTTGGCTAGTTTAAATTTATAATGGATTTAAAATTTTGGATAACTACCTTAAAGTGAGATAAATATTATGAAACTGAAACTACCTGTTCTATAGCTATATAAGTTTTTGCAAATGTAATTGACATTTGAATTGGGTCACTTTATTGTGTCAAATAAATTAGCCACATCCTATGGAATTCTATGAAAACTAACCACTAATTAATTCAAGCTTATGTTATAGTGAATTATTGGTCAAACGTAAATATGTATTGAGCTTTGTGTTCATTAAACAAATACAAATACTAATGAAGTCTTTAGTGAAACGGGATTAACATAATTGCTTTGATGCAAACATATTAATTATTGAACGTATGTAATATTAATGCACAGCGAAAGCAATAGCTCTGTTTAGTTAATAAACAACATATAAACGTCAAATAAAAAAACTTTACTTTTTTATTAACTATACGCGTATCATAATTATTTCTTCTTTTTATACAATAACCCAATTTTCCCAAAATTCGAACCTCAACTTCAAAAAGACTCTAAATAAAAAAAGTTCGCAAAAAACTCCTTGGAATTGGTTTGGAAACATAATGGAATTGTTTCAAAGTGTGTCCAAATTTTTAATGGACATTCTTAATCGGTAATAATCGGTTATTTAATTAAAAACATTTTTTAAAAATTTTTAAACGTTTTGGCACTTTAAAAATAAAACTTGTGGACATTACATAGAGTTGAATAATGAGAAAAGCATAGTAGTAGTGTGCGTGTTAATAAAATACAGCAAATATGAATGTAGTTAGGTATCGTTGCCTGACGCGTTTGTACAACGCATCCTTATTGTTTTTATCAATGACATACAAAATAGTGACTGTAATTTAGTCACATTTTAAGATATATTTAGCTGTTTATCAAAAATTTGGACACACTTTGAAGATATACCCTGTATCCATCATACTTATTTCAATACTAAAGTCACATCATACCCAGTTCAAGTAAATCCATCAAATAAACTTTTGAGCATGCGATTTAATTTACACTTTTCGTAATCATTTCTTCTTTTCATAAAGTAATCCTAGAGCGGAATCTCCCAAAAAAGTTACAGTTCAACTCCAAAAAGGTTTTGCTCGAAATAAAATTAGTTAAAAAGTTCACAAAGAGCTCGAGTCATGCACCTCGGCGGTTAAAAATTATCCTCCGCAATGAAACACGGCTCCCCGGTCCTTTCTTATGCTAATAAGAGCCCGCGCTATTTCCCCGCTGTCTGTTGCTTCCCAACAACTGTGAAATTGCAGTGCAGCAAAAGCACGATGCCTTGTTTAGCGTAAAGAACTATCCCATTTATAACGCTACGTATTTAGGGTTTGTGATCCTATTGCACGAGAGAAATGGATATTAAATATGTTTGTTTCACCAGTCAACGAGTGGGTCCTGTTTTATACTAATACGAGCCCGCGCTATTTCCCCGCTGTCTGTTGCTTCCCAACAACTGTGAAATTGCAGTGCAGCAAAAGCACGATGCCTTGTTTAGCGTAAAGAACTATCCCATTTATAACGCCTCGTACTTAGAGTTTGTGATCCTATTGCACGAGAAAAATGGATATTAAATATGTTTGTTTCATCAATCAATGAGTCGGTCCTGTTTCGTGTTATTAAGAGCCCGAGTATTTTCCTGCTGTCTGTTGCTTCCCAACAACTGTGAAATTGCAGTGCAGCAAAAGCACGATGCCTTGTTTAGCGTAAAGAACTATCCCATTTATAACGCCTCGTACTTAGGGTTTGTGATCCTATTGCACGAGAAAAATGGATATTAAATATGTTTGTTTCATCAATCAATGAGTCGGTCCTGTTTCGTGTTATTAAGAGCCCGAGTATTTTCCTGCTGTCTGTTGCTTCCCAACAACTGTGAAATTGCAGTGCAGCAAAAGCACGATGCCTTGTTTAGCGTAAAGAACTATCCCATTTATAACGCCACGTACTTAGGGTATGTGATTCTGTTAGACGAGAGAAATACATATTACATATGATATGTTTGTTTCACCAATCAACGAGTGGGTTTTGTTTCGTGTTAATAAGAGCCCGTGCTATTTCGTGCTGTCTGTTGCTTCCCAACAACTGTGGAACTGCAGTCCAAAGCACGATTACCTTGTTTAACGAGAACGTGTTGTTCCATTTATCTCGCCACGTACTTAGAGTGTGTGATGTTTGACGGTATTCTTTGAGTTAAATAGGTACAGAAGTCGTTAGCGGATTAGTCAGAATAGAACGTTTATTAATGAGATAAAACTTACACACACTCATTTTTTTCCTGTGTGAATCTATTAATCATTATAATAATTACACTACTTATTACATCATTTGTACTTAAATCTTCATTTCAACGTTTATGAGACTGTTCATACTCGTGCCTATGGTTCATACTTGTATACCCGCGTTGACAAATTTATATTCTAAAACGGAATTAGTTTAGAGGCATGCGATGGGTTAGACGCTATGATGGATAAGCTTTGTCGGTAACGGGATGAAAAGCGACGCCGCATATTTATACGGCGTCATTCATTTGAATAGAGTGGTGATAGGACCACGCAACAATTGCATTTTGATTTCATTTGTTACATTTCAACTAGGTTGGATCATTTTTTTAGTATTCGTGAAAACTTTTCGAAGATCTGCCTTATTACATTTAACTATTAGTATTGGCGGCAGTAATTTTTATGTTTCCTACGATTTTCAAAATGTTACGTGGCTACAAAATCATCGATTCGTTACATTTTACAACTTGAGCGTTTTATACTATATAACCATTGCTTTTATGTAATACTAGCTATTAATACAGCTTACACTTATATCTTTGCATGTGTGCACCATTTACCAAATATTAGTACATCAACCTTTAAAGGCAAACCTAGACCTCAAAATAAGATCTGTGATAATTAGTTAATCAAATACCTGTTCAGGAATCGATGGTATTAGTACAAAGGCTATTAAATGTATTAAGGCACTCATAATACAAAATTTAACGGATTGTCTCAACAAA
>LQNK01000069.1:224270-251027 GCA_001586405.1 Phoebis sennae | reverse complement strand
CAACGCGAACAATGGAACATGCCACACCTGCCACGACTCATGCAGGACCTGCTCAGGCCCCGGGCAGTTTAGTTGTACGGGGTGCTCTAAGCCGTTGAAGCTTGATAGGTAAGTATTTGTGGAGTTCGTGTGCATTGCGGGCTGAGTATGGAGTGTCTCGGCTCGCAGTACTACGACGCGAGCAGTGGAACGTGCACATCTGCCACGGCTCATGCAGGACGTGCTCAAGCCTGGGGCAGTTTAGTTGTACGGGGTGCTCGAAGCCACTGAAGCTTGATAGGTAAGTATTTGTTGAGTTCGTGTGCATTGCGGGCTGAGTAGTTAGTGCCTCAGCTCGCCGTTCTACGAGACTAGCGGTGGAACATACCTAACGTAGCAGTAATGTTATCATGATTAAGCGATCATTGACATGTGAAATATTTCTAAAGGTTCTCCAGTTGTATTGTACTTTTTAAACAATAATTAATAGATTCTGATTAATATAAAACAAGTAATTTTAATCTCTAATTTGATAGCTTAAAATAGATAGACTTTTCAAGGTTCGTTACGATTCTTATCGTCTTCATTACGATTTGAGACCTTGATAGATACTAAAGTAATTTATAAGGTTTTAATTTTCCATTTACCAAAGAATATGATTGATTATTCCAAAGTTTTATATTGTAAGTATTAAAAGAAATATTATTAAGAAATGATTCATGATTCTTGAATTTCTTTCTCATTTCTGACTAAAATTAATTGTGTGCAGGTTAAACAACCAATGCGTGCGTTGTTGCTCCGAGCGCGGCGCGGCGACCAACACCACCGTCAATGAAGAGTGTTGTCAGTGCCATCCTGATACCGGTAAGAAAATACAAAAAAAAACAAATTGATTTATTTCTTCGTTAAAAGATTGTGGGTATATTAGTACTACAGTTACTTAAATAAATAATTTTTCTCGGTCAATTACCGATTCGGGGCTATTCAAATTTATTGTTACCTGCGACGGGACGGAGATAGTAAATGCGTTTGGGGTGAGAGGTAGTTTGTGTGTGCAATGTAATGTTCTTATTTATCTCCAAAAACCACTGGTCCGACTTTAATGCGGTTTTCAGTGATGAGTTTTGATTTCATTAGCATATTCTTAGATAGGTATAGGTATATTACGGTGACAACACGCGAGGAAGCGCTGCAGTAAATATTTATTACGAGACGAGAGAAAAAAATATTTCGGGGTATATTGGATGGTTTGATTTTTATCGTTTCATTTATTTTCAAGAAATTTGATTGGCAAGAAATTGAAATCAATACCAATTTGGTAACTAAAATTGTTCCCTAAAAACCAAAAGTTACTGCTTTATTCACACTTCATTCCATGTTTAGGGGACTGTATAAACTCGTCCGTAGCGAGTAAGCGGCGGATCGCGCAGTGGGGCGCTTTGCAGAGTCCCTCCGAGCCTCTGCCCAAGAGCTCGTTCAGCCCCGCCATGTTGGTAATGGTGGTGGCCGGTGCTGTAGTCATAGTAGCGGGACTGATGGTAGTACAGGTGAGAGACACTACAATATAAAAGTATGGGGGGAGGCTGTCATAGTTACAGCTGTATGTGTTTATTTATAACAAAATACTTGACGATTGGCGCAGTGGATATAGCAATGGTCAATTGCGCCGGAGGCTGTGGGTTCAATTCCCACAAGTAGACAATTGTGATGTAATGAACATTGTAATTTTTTTACTGAGTGTTAATATAAAATATGTGTTGCTGAAGGAAATGCGCTATGAAAAATATAGAATTAAACAAAGGTAGTGATGGACTAGCTGATGTAATTGTTCGAAACCGGTTCAATAAAAGTTCAATTAAGTTTGTTAATAAATGGGCAAATAGTGTGAAAAAGGGTTAATTTATATATTTTACAGCAGCTTACTCCTCTTAGAATCGCCTACATTACACATTCAACATCACCACTGTAAAACCCAACTCAGGGTCCCAAGATACGAGTGTTGTACTTTTGATCCACTGCATCACTTCGATTAGTATTAATTATAACCTAAACATGTTTTCTATAGCATAACCTCTTTTAACTTCCTGTATAAATAAAGTTAGTTATATTTATTTCATTCTATTTTTCTCAAGTATTGTAATAAATTCTTTTACCAAATTCCTTTGAGCCTCTAACTATAGATATTATAGACTTCTCGATATTTAAATTATATAAATTTAATGAGCACCTAAATTCGATCATAATATAATGCCTATAGGTCTTAATAAGAAGCTTATTTTACAGTGCCTGGTAATTGGGTATAATCTCTTGTCCTTCTGAGTAACAACTAATCAATTTATTTTTAGGACTAAAATAATGTGATTTAATAATATCAATTCTTGTTTGTTCAGTAATTGCTTGTAGAAATTGGGAATCATTATATAGGTTTAAGTCACTTTCCCTATAGAGGATACTAGCTGGACTCCGCGGTTTTACCCGCCTATGGGATATATACGCGGTTCCCGTAGAATTTACGGGATAAAAACTAGCCTATGTCATTCGTGGGGTTTCAAAGAATCTCTGTACAAAATTTCATACAAAATTTTCATTTATCTTTCTTTCTTTCTTCTTTCAAATCGGTCCTGTAGTTTCGGAGCCCATTCAATAGGAACGAACAGACAAACAAATATTTTCTCCTTACAATATTAGTATAGAAATAAAATAAAATATGACAATGTACCTACGATGCCTGTTATTATTGGTGCTCAAGGGCTGTGATGGTCACTTAACATACGTGGGCCACATGCTTTACTGCTTGCTACGACTTAAAAATTAACCTACTCTACTCTTTTTATTATTATACTTAGCTATGGATATTGTTTATCTTAACAATATCCATTGCTAAGTATATCATCTGGGCATTGGCCACAAACTCTTCTCTCAGAGAGAAAAGCATTGTATTAATATTAAGATACTTATTATTGTTATTTTTATATATTTATAGTAATTTCTTCATCGTGACATAAAACTCAATGATAGATAAAATCTAGATTTAATCTAAATTATCTAAAAGCTAAGAAGTATAAAATCTTAAACCTTTTTTAACAGCTTCAAAATCAAAATCTAGGTTTAATCTAAATTATCTAACGGCCATTTTCAATAATGTATCAATGATTATGGATAGATTGTTATGTCAAATTATATGACAATAGATAGACAAAAGTCATAGCAAATGTATCTGTCGACTGCATATTGAAATCAAAGTAAGTGCAAATAGATAGATTTGTTTGACTTTAGTAAGCAAAACAAGGGATAGATAGAATATTGAAAACGGCCGTAAAAGCTAGTCTAACATCCTAACGTTTTGTTATCAGCTGCGGTTCGTAAACCGAACGCGTCGCACGAGCGTGCAGGGCGCCCTCTACTCGCCGCTCGCGTGCAACGACGCTGACGTCACAGTGCTCGCCGCCAGCACCGCCTTCCCCGTCGACGCGCCGGAGGACGAACCGCTTCTAGAACATTCCACATAGCGATGTGAGTGACACAACACCGATTGAGACGATGTTTAACTTTACAGTTCTATGTTTAGGTCTTTGTATGGAATATGAAACATCAGACATCGAGTTCTGTGTATCATGATCATTGGAACCCGTTTGGAACATTTCATACAGCGATGTGAGTGACATAACACCAATTGAGACGATGTTAATACTTTACAGTTTTATGATTACGTCTTTGTATAAATTCCGTTTACTTCTTTGTATGAAGTACGAAATATAGTGACAACAAGATCTGAGTATCATGATCATTGGAACGCGTTTGGTACATTTCATATAGCGATGTGAGTGACACAACACCAATTGAGACGATGTTTAAACCTTACTTTGTCTTAAAACTGTTTCCATGTCTTTGTATGCATGGAAATGAATGGTGATATCAAACTAGACTGCCTTCAATCATAGGTATATTAAAATGCGTTCGAAACATTCCACATAGTGGTGTGAGTGATGTAGATAAACAGTGAAAACGATGTTGTTTTTATAGATCGATTGATATTGATATGAACATAGAATATATCAATCATTGTATTCTAACGCCTTGTCACAAAGCCATTGTAATTTTATGATATGGCTCCATTCTTATCACAAATTAAAGAAATACTAATTGCTGTGAAAGTGAAAACGGATGACTTGAAAAAATCTTACACATTAATCTTATATAATATATGACGTCGTCTCATTTGGTAGTAATTGAATAAAATGATAACTGTTATAATTCGTGAATCGATTTAAGACAGAGAATTTATTTTTATTAAAACACTGTAAAACAACGGTTCCAATTTCTAGGCTATACATAAATTATGAGTAATAGCTATAGATAGATATGAAATTTAATGAAAAATGTATATAAATATGCTATAAGAGAATTCAAGTATAGCTAGATGACGTCACAAGGTTATTGGAGGATAGGTGTGTGTAATTATAATTATAATTAGGTGATAATTGTAAATGAACAAAATGTTCTATAGCGACAGGGCGCCCTCTGCCGTCTACATGTGATATGACCGCTTAGGACTAAATACGTATCTTACGGATTGCTGTTGCATTTTAAAATTTAATATCGATTTTTTTTGCTATTATATATTTAGTCACAGTAATTTCCATGTTGGGGAGAGTGAAAGTATGTTCGGAGCAATTTATTTATTTTCAAGGGACTATTTTTCATTGCTTCATTCTATTTTTCGTCTATTTTTTATTTCAAACTAACGACCCTACAGAATTTAAAGCCTAACTCTACATTTTCTGCTTCAGATATATGATTATATCTTGTCACTTTTTATATAAATTTCTCATCCTAATTATATAAAACAAATCTTAACTTATTTTTACGCAAACTTCGAAAACAAATCACATACAAATAATTTTCGCAACCAACGCACATATAAACAGTTCCCAAAACGGTGTCAAACATTACAGATAGGAAAATTCGTTTGCGGTCAACGTAGGGTAGTCGTAAATTTAAATTATGGCCGCACCGAACCTGCTTACTGCGTGTTCTCGACTCAATAGTTAATCGGGAACTGCTCAAGTTTGAGATTCTCGGACGGGTACATCTGAGGCAAGAATTAATTGACGATTTGAGAGCCTTGCTATGTTATACTGAAAGTTAAGATACAATGGGTAGATGTAGTTTTCGTGGTGACTGTACCGTTTTTAACATAATGAGTTATGATAATACTACTTGAAATAAGAGGTAAAAAAATTATTTGTCACGTACTACTGTTTAATTGATAAATCTGGCGACTTTAAGTTTTCAAACAAATTAGTAATTTTTACAATATTTTTAAAGACCATTGATTAATTCCTAAATTTGACTCTGTATAAACGTTTTCTTATTAAAGTTATTATTTCGACTTCATTTTCCACAACACTGAAAGTCGAGTAATATTAAGTAAATGTTTGTTATTCTACCACAAAAACACGATATTATGGTAATCAACTAAAAAATTCATCATACCCTCATGTGTGTTTAGCCCTTGCTAAGCGTAAACAAAATACCGCGTCGCAAAGTTACGCATAGTTCACACGGGAATCGATAACGCTCCGGGCAAACCCTCCCAACAAAACTACCGTGTGTTCAAGCCTTTAACTTTTAATTGGTGTTACCATATCGAGGGCTCGGAGCTGCCGCATTGAGCACTTGGGTTGCTAGATTCTGACACTGAAAATCAATTATTTTAATTGAATGGGACTTGTGCGTTTTATAAAGGGAAATTACTAAATTCATTTCATTGTAGCGTCGAATTAAAGATATTTCTGTCCACTTTTTGGTGGCAACTCTCAGAAAAATAATCATATTGATTTTCTAAAATTACAATTTTAAAAGGTGACAGCAATCGACGTTTATTAATCACGGTATCTGATACATATTATTTTTAATAAATGACAAATTAAAGTAGATAATATCGAGATATTTGCTTTCAAACACCATGCCATAGCCGATGCCAGAATTATGATTTTTGTCTGCGTACATCGCTCAGAAACAGCGTCGCGATTTTGGAATAATAACATAACATTTAGGTAGAACATTCTCGAAATTTTTTATTCCAGACTTCTGTTTCATGCGTTGTTAGTGTGCGTGATTTTGACAATATTTCTACGTAGATGACTAATACGCACACATAAAAGATTTTCGACGTATTATTATTCTAAAATCGCAATTATGATTATTTTAAGTAGAAAATAGGACCAAAAGTTACCATACACGTACAATAATAATATTAAAACAGCGAAATATATGATTTTGGTGGATTTTGAAATAGTATTTAGTTTTAGTAAATTATACCTTACCATTTTTATTTTAAGTAGCAAAACAGGCTCTGTCTTCGCTTTAGATTTGTAAGAAAAAGTAATAATAGAAGGTTCGGGAAACATTTCAAAAATTCTTTTGTTGGAGCTTATATAAAATACTGTGAAAGTCGAGTCTTTAGATTTATGCTTTTGTTAATTTTAAGTATTATTGTAATGTCTCAAAATTATCTAGTTTGTGTCAAATTGTCTCAAAATTTAATATAGTGCTATCTTTTTTACTACGTTACCAATAACCATCACAATAATATTTAGATAGATTGTTGAATTGATATCTATAATTCTTTAAACAAGTCGTTATATATTATATGTCGTAAATTGTTTTCGAACATAATGTCAATTAAATTGTATTTTATGTCGCTAAAATATATTTTTGTGTACTTAGTTCTTATGGAAATCTTGACATCTGATTTATATTTTTACAAAACAATAATAATATGCATAATTTTTGTATTTTTTCTTGTTACAAAATTTTTAATTCTGTTTCATTTATTTTTAACTGTATGTTTTTTTTAGTTTGTTTTAGTAATTATTTTTAATTAAATTGTATTTTTGTATGAAATGTTACGTGCAATTCGTATTTATAATAAAAGCATCTCTATGTCAAGCCCTTTTTTTTATTTATAACACATAAATACATTAAAATTTATCGCATTTGTATCCAACTGCGATAGAAGGAGGGTAATGTTTTTGGAGCGTATGTTTGTATTCTTTGCCACGCCCTACCCCTCAAATGCCTGGGCGGATTTTGACATGTGGATTTATTAGAATTGACATACATAATATTTTCAAAATAGAGCTTGGAAAAAAAAAGGAGGGGAACGTTTAATTTTTTTATAGATAAGTTTGAAGGAATTTTTCATACATGATTATTAAGTAAACTTGTAAAAACATAAGTGTGCTATTGTATATACATACAATTACCAGGGCCGTTTCCACGTAGATTTAAAAACATCTGTATCTAACAGATAATTTATTTTAAAAGTAGTATAACCAGACCTTGTGCCAGTAATTTCCACTTATTTTACATTTCACATGATCTGCTACTATAATATTTCCTTTTTTTGTTTTAATGCGAGTACTTTCCATATAAAATAAAAATATTTCATATGAATAGGATTATTATATAATAATAAGCACTAATTCGCAAATTCACATCAACAATAAATTTCTTGGAACTGTTCTTACATAATGTTAATGTTCCTCGCTATATATATGAGTTAATAAACAGATGAGATCAAACAGTAGAAGTTACCCATCTTACGGGACAAGGTTTGTTGAGGGACCTACGTAACATTTGCATATAAGCATGTTGGACCATTACTATAACGAGTTATCGACAAATAAGTCTATATATTTACTCACTTTACACAAAAATTAACTATATGCATTTTAATTCTAGGGCAAGTATCTTTGCGTGTCTTAATTTACCACATTAACCCAAATCCAGCTATAAATAAATAGATATTAACAAAAGGGAATCTTGAAATTACTCGAGCGTGTCAAAAAATCATGTGTCGAGAAAACTTGTAATGTACAATTACTTTTTAGAAAAAATATATTATCGTGAGTTTAGGGAAGTTCATTTAGTTTATGGATATGGTTTTAGTTGCATGACCCCATGAAAATAATTTCTTGAACTCTCTACTCTTATATTACTAATTTAATATAGTGTGAGTTACACAACAAAACAAGTACTCTAGTCTTACACAACTTCGTTGGAAACTTCACAAATTACATAGCACTGAGTAATGTAACAAACATCTAACTTTGTCTCGCAACTATATAATAATAAATTTACTTCGATAAAACTTTAAAAGTAAATACGAGATCCTAATTAATTGAGATTGAGATTTACAGGAACATAATCTACCATGAAAGTAGTTTCAGACTTATTTCAATTTATTTTTAAGTAGGTTATATAAGTTTTAAGGGTGTATGGTATTATTCCTCCAACGAAAAGGGAGTATCCTCGACCAGTTTGAACCACAGGACTGGCCGTCCGTTAGGCCCCAAAGATTGATGTTTGGAAGTGGTATATATGCTTAACGGTGAAAATGTTTCAACATCGCGATTTAGGAATAGAATTAGGTGACATCATAGTGATGCCACAATACAACACACAAACACTCAAATCATATAAATTCATATTAATACGTGCGATTTCTAATCGATTGTCACAGTATCGAAGAGAATGTTTGCGTAAACGCGCGTCGATTCCATTTACCGATTCCTTCTTCTATTTTTCTTTCAATCAAAGCCACAAAGCTTCAAACAATCGTGTTTTCCCGATGGGTTTCATCGCAAGATCAACTTTGGCCCGATATTTCCAGAAATTGTAATACATTTTCAATATATCTGGTAAGATAGCCCATTAACATATAGACAAGCTCGAAAAAAATATCCAAATTTGCCCTTTTATTGTCCCTTTTATACAAAAAGATAAATTAAGGTTGTCGGGCTTAACCAGCGGGGCGACTAACTTTCCCCGGGGTATAAAATAGATGCCCGTATTTATACACAATTTTAAACTTTGTTTATACTTTTCTGTTAATGATATTAATAATTACTGACACGTTGTTTGTGTGTATTTTAAAATACCTATTCTAAATTAAATATCGGAGTTATTTTATTTAGAATATTTAAAAATTTTAATTCGGAGTTTGGCTAAGCTTTTAAATTGTATGTTCGTTATTTATCTACATATCTATTTATTCCAAACGAGAGTACAATTCTGACCACATATAGTTATTATTATTTTTTTCATTACAACAACTTTAATTTACTAGTAGCTCTCCCCGAGCTATAACTCGCGATGTAAAGTATAAATCAAGACCTTTCATTTGATACCACATTCGGCTATACTCATATGAAAATCACCTATTTCACCCGCATCTTCGATACCCCTCCACAGATTTACTAAACTATGAAATTTAATTAAGATCACATAAACAATACACACGTTATCGATGGACAAAGTTTTTATACTTACATACAAACATACAGTCTCCCGGCCATCTCACATCGCTTGTAATAAGTTATGCATTATTACCTACCTTAAATTGTACACTAAGTTCTAACATTAATTCAGTATTGATTTCTTTTACTTAAGTGAAGCAACTATTGGTAAACATTTAAATAAATAAGTATAAATCCGAGTTATCTAAACGCGTATCAATAAATCCTTATTTTCCTTGACGTTTGTAACCTTTCGAAGTTTAAATTGTACGAAGGTTAAGGAAAAGCATATGCGATCTAAAGAGAAGATTTTGCTTTAAGTAAACACGACCGTTTGAAAATGTTTTCAATTCATCCCTTACAGGTTAATTACCTAAATTAAAACGTTGAACGCTTTGTGGCTTAATGGCCACTGAAAAAAATGTTTTTTTCGTTTACACTCCACATTTATTTTCTTTATGGAAGGTGCTCTAATTAAAATTTTAATTAGTGAATATACTGAATGTACAGTGATATTATATTTTTATGGTTAAACAAAGAAAATAAAAGTCAGCGGTCGTGTCTTTCACATCTGAAAACGTTGTTTTATGTTATTTAAATGTGTCATTCATTCGTTTAAAAGATGTGTTTAATAACTTATTTAAAAATTAAGGGAATTAATAATAGATTTGATTCACCTCCACTGAGTAAGATGTTAATACCTACATTATCATAAAATCAATACGTCCTACAACACTCGTTTCGGGAATATTCTAATGGAGGTGCCTCACCATAAGACCACTGCAGTTAGAGGTAGTTTTAAATTCAGCGCCTCTAAATGCTGGAACGACCTTCCTCCCCCTATCCGTAGTCAAAAAGGTATTTTTGGTTTTAAGAATAAACTTAGAAATTATTTGCTACAGTTACAAAAAGGTCTTGAGGCATAATTAGGTAATCATTTTATGTATTCCTACCATAGTAGCTTTTTTATATTAATTTGTATAATTTTATGTATATGTAACTATGTATGTACATTTATCTATTCTTATATTAAACCTATTCTTATTCTAAATAGTCTATACAGTTGTTGTTAATTTAAATCATCTGACGTAACCTTATTATTTTTCTTCTTAGTGGTGTCCACTGAAAATCAGTGTGAGAATTCCACCTGTACCTGGAATTCCTTGTATACATTGAGTGGAGACCCAGCTGGGGCACTCATTTGTTTACTTTGTTTGTTTACATTATGTCTGTAAATGTATGTATAATGAGTTGTCCCAATAAATGATTTTTCTTTCTTCTTTCCTTTCTTCTACTTCACAAATGAATAGATTTGTTTCTAAGTATGGTGAAAATTGAACTGGAAAGCAATTAGAAGTTTAAATAATGAGCGAAAAACAAATGTAAGATTTGTCGTTTATATGTCTTTCGCTTCAAGTGAAATCTGATATGAGTAGAAAAAAAACTAAATACATTTATTTTTAAAACACCACCAATACAGAGGGAATGACAAAATATGATTAAATAAGAAACAATAATGATATTGGAGGTGTCCTTAAAAAACGTTTTAGTAAGGTAAGTAAGGTTCGGTATTCATCAAAGTCAACTGTCAAACAAATTTCAGACAAAATTTGATAATAATGCGTTGCTCAGAAATTGTCACATGTACCGAAGGCTTAGTGCTAACAAATAGATAAAGTAGCGTTAAAGTTATTCAGAAAAGGCATCAGTCGTACATGTGGTACAGACCTGAAGAATGATTTTCAGTGGCACAATATAAGCCGAGATAATTCCCTTCCCCAGCAATAAAAATAAAATCAAAACCAGCTCATAGTTTCAATTTTAATTGCCCTTTCCAATGTCGCTACGACTTAACGAAAAATACTGCAAAGAATAATGGCAGCTATTCATAACACTAAGTCACACAGGGTTTGCACATTCCAGTAATGGTTTTCCGTATTTTTGACTGTACAGCGCTTAATTAAAATGGAAGGTTAAACACGCAAAGCCTATATTTCCTTCAATGGAGTGAATTCGATTTTGTAGCACGCCAACAATAAATTAAGATGTGAATTAATGAACATGAACGCTTCGATGAAAATTAATATCAACAATTATAGTCGTTAACATAATATAAAATGTATAGAATGATTTAGCGTGGTACCAGTGAATTATAATATTATTATCATGTTAATGGAACGGAATGAAATATTAAAACTTATCTTCGTCGATTTCTTAATCTTCCGGATCTTATTTTAAATACAAAGACACCTTTTAGCCGCATAAATACAACGTATTTTCGAGATAAAAGTTAGTCCACGACCTTTTATATACTCCCATCTATATGCATGAAAATTTTTTAGCATTGGTTGAATAGACAGCAGATAACAATCAAATAAAATTGAGATAAGTAAATTTATGACTAGTCAAAAAGATTGGTCACAATAATTTAATTATACTCTACGGGAATTATAAAAAGCGATATATTCTGAAATCATTTTGAAGAAGTTAAAAAGTATTTGAAGAAAGCTTTTATCCAAATGTAGAAAACAAAAATATAGTAAATAATAATAACTAAAAATCTATTTTAGTCTAATTTGCGGTTTGGATTTACCAAACCATAACTGTTTAGTTTAGCTCGATCCTACAAAACCTCTATTTCTGTGAACGTCAATAGGTTAAAATTAAATTACGTACCGGAGCCTGACAGCGTCCAGGGACAAACTTATTGAATTTATTTACAAACAAGATCGGATAAGGGTGATATATGACCCCGATATGCTGAAATTCAGCGCTTATGCGTAATTGAAATGCGTTTTCTATGGGATTTTATTGTAGGCCTTTTGATACTGTTGGCGTTTATTGCTTTTCGATAAGCGAATTTGATTATTTTTGGGATATCTTCGCCTTAGTTATGTAATATTTATTTTATATAAATTGTTAACTTGGTTTATTTAGACATCGCTCAGAGTTAATAAACTACAATAAAAATAGGTAGGTAATGTTTAATAAAAAAACTTTGAGTACGTTACGTATAAGCTACCCTATTTTTTCGTACAAAATTGAAAATAGTTTAACTATAAAGTAAAATATTTTAACACTTAAAACTGCTTCAAAAAAAAGATTTATTTGCAAACAAATAGTAGGTCTAAATTCATTTTTATTTTAGTTTTTTAAGTATTTACCTTAGTTGTATATTACATATTAATGATTTCCAAAAATAACCTTACATTTACAATTGATACACGGAAAATTGGCATCTGACCCGCTGTAATTGTTCTAGCTTGGTCTGACTTTGAGAAGGGTACGGTTGTAACAAACTTGACGGCAACTTCTTAGGAACGCTGGCGCACCTTTAATTAAAATTTAATTCTATATTAAATACCGGCCTTAATGGTAAAACCTTTTTATGTATCAATTTCATCTACTAAAAATAAGTGAAGAAAATATTTTAAGTTTACAGTGATTATTAACGTCGGTATTTTAAATTCAAAAACGAAGTTCTTAAAAATTAGTTTTTTTTTTCAAAACTAGCTGTGCCTGCGGTGTCACCCGCGTATATATGTTTTCCCCGTTCCGTGCCTACGTCATAATATCTACCCGCATGCCAATTTTCGGTAATTTTATATTTTTCATTATTAAACTTTATAGAAACGCCTAAATTAAATGGCCACTCTCGTAAATGAACTGTACACAAAAAATAATGAATGAACAAATAGGTTATTTCGCACCAAAAGTTTAAGCTAACAACAGGATAAGTGAAAAAATAAATGACAAAATAGGCCTTATCGCTAAAGAGCAATCTCTTTCACACAACCCGTGGTTAAGGAAAGATACTTCATATTGTAATGCGGTAGATGCAACACTGTTACATAAATACACACAGTTGTTTGTTCTTCTAAAGAAACTGAAGGGTAGAAAAGAGGATATTAATTGACCGAACAAATAAAACAGTTTTAAAATTGCTCTTTTTCAAGCCGAACTTTTTTGACATACTTCATGCACGCCTGTCCCAATTCTCAACCTATTTTTCAAATCTAAATTGCTTCGTAACTTTTTCTTAATCCATAATTGATTTCAAAACATTAGCGATCAGGATAAGGTGCACGAAATGTGAGTATTATGATTTAAAAACAATTTCATACTGAACTTGCTGCGATGGTATCGAAGAGTTGCTTTGATGGCAGAAGTAATTTCATTTACATTTGGAAAAAAGACGTAGAAAAGTAGTTATAGAAAAGTTTCGTAATTTTGTTTTTACATCAACATTCATAAGGATTTACCACTTTAATTATTTATTTATTTAACACTTTTTTATACACACCACAATAAGAAATTTAATGGTAAAGTAAAACAAAACTAACAAATTAGCTTACCGTGTGGCGACGGGTTAGAATACGTTCGTACGGGTTAGAATATTCTATTCACAGGTATCGTAAGAAGTTACAGGCTAATTCTGTTACATGCCTCCCTACTCACAAGACAGGTCTGCACTTCCATGTCGGGGTATAATAGAGGCATTATAAATTTTTTCAAGATGACTCAAACACCGTCCCAAAAAGTGGTCTTAGCTCTCGGAATATTAGGAAAATTTTACGAAAATCTAAGTTTAACATAACTGTCTGTTGTCACAGTTTAGACAAGACGTCTGTCGGGTCAGCTAGTAAAATATAAAAATCTTAATCTCGTCTACTGAATAGCATTTAAAATTATTTAGAAGTTAGACATAACCTTCATGTAAATGATCCCATATTAAACTTCAAAGACTATATGAGTTCTATCTCGGTACTAAGTAAGCTTGTGGTTTCGGCAACAAAGTTCCTTTCAAACTTTTTAATCTTACATGCTAATAATTTTAAACGTGAATTTTATGTGAAGTGGTTTCATACTTTATATTTTATACCTTAGTAGGCATAAAATAGTCTTTATAATAAGAATGTTTAAAATTTTTGAAATATATTATTTTTTTATTATCTTATAAATGTGAAATATGTCTGTGTCAATCATTTCGTTACTTCTAAACGGAATTTGTTACATTACTAGCAGTAATTCACATAGTACATATTGTCAATATAATAGGATTTGTTAGAAATATTGACGGGCTCAGTTGTACCTTCGTAACTGATAGGGACTTAATTTACACTCATCTCCAAGACCGACTTTTACTAAACTAAAAATATTTTTTTCTGAAGCGACATAACTTCCCCTATCTGCAGGTACTATATTACACTAGAACCGGTATAAATTTTGATGATTCGTTTTTGTTTCGTACGATTTTAACTTTTGACTATACTGTTATATAATATATCATTGCTGCATTTATAGATCTATAGTCCTATTGATACCGAGTGAAGGCGCGGGCGGAAGCTTATAGACTATAAATCTAATTTATGTGACGTTTTTACAATCAAATTAATCGCCAGTATATATTTTCACTAATTCGGGGGTAATTTTAATAATTTAATAATCTTGTCGTTAAAACAACTCCCAAGGCTGGCGATAAAACGCAGATGCCTATAATTGCTTTTTAACGCAATTAATACTGTAACTTTGATAAATTTGCCAAACATTGCACGTTTTATTTGCTACGGAAGTTTATGATAAAAGTGGGAAGTTCTTGGGAACGAGGAGAAACTGTTGCTACGCTGTACTGTGCAATTATTCAAGAGATAGATTGCGTTCCTCAGCACTTTTGTTTTTCAAATCGATTGGAAGATAATGGTCTTAATGCCCATTGCGCTTTTTGAATAACGATTTTCTGTATATAAAATGTAATGTGAAAGTTTCGATGTTTAAATTTTTGGACGTTTGGATGATTGTGTGCCGAAACTACTGTTTGAATTTTGATGAAATTCTGCCAATAGATTGGCTATTAGTTGGATATGGCAATATGATACCTTTCATAAATCAAGGTCTATATATCCCGAATTTAACGTAAGCGAAGCCGTTGGCAGGAGCTAGACTACGTTTGTTTTTGTAACTAAGCTCTGTCTTTACAGCCATCGTATAAGATGTATGATCGCTGTGCCTATATTAATATTACGCAAAGTACGCTAAGAAACTGCAGGAAAAGTTTAAAAAATAAATTTATGATGACCAGCCCACCAATATAGGTGGATTTATCCACTCCTAGTATGTGTATGTAGTATATGTATAGTATGACAGCCTCCTTGGTCTAGTGGTTGCATCTTTGATTACAGATCGAGGGGTCTCGGGTTGGAATCCCGGGTGGAGCCAAAAAAAATGTTATTTTGATTTTTCTGACAAAGAAATCTCAGTAACAGCCCTGAGTCTGGAAGTTAGCGGTGCCGGAGCATCCCCGTGCCTCGGAGTGCACGTAAAGCCGTCGGTCCTACGCCTGATCTCTCTCTGTGCACTTTAATATCTCCCACGCAGTTGGCTGATCTCTGTAGAGATTGGCCGCCGTGGCCGAAATTCGGTTTGGAGGAACGTTTTATGTAGACAAATGTATGAATAAATATATTCTTCCAAGCTAGGACACCAGTGCATTAGATCTAAATTTCGCTGCAACAATGTTTGATGAAACTTTTACAATAACATCTTGTCCTAGGTTCTACATGGAACAATCTTCGTTTGACGTCATCAGTGGACAAACAAAATCTGAACGACATGACTTACTGTCTGAACCATAGTTCATTTTGAAATTGGGAGATTTTGCTTTACTGATCACTAAGCAAAGAACTTTTTAATAAAATGATCTGTAAAAAAACAACAACACTTTGGCTACTTACACTAAATTATGAGGATACTGAAAGTCTGCATGCTGTTACCTAAAATACTAACATTCGCTGTTTCCTATCTGCACTGCACAAACACACACACACACACACACACACACACACACATCGAATATATACACAATCAAGATTTTATTTTAAACATGTTTTATTTCTAAATACATGTATAATATGTATAATTTGAGTTGCAAGTTTGAATAGTTTTTAAAGAATTTCCGAGAGGCGGAGCACAGGAAATCCATAGCACGGGGTTTACTCAGTTTGGACTCCTGTCTCCTGCTATTTTAGGAACCTTATTGTATTTACTATGTACCTAAATGTGATTAATGTGAGGGAGAAAATAAAATATATTTCATTTCATTTCATTTCATTTTTAACGAAAAAGGTCCTTCCTTAGTCTATATATTTAAAATTTAAAGGTGCCCAACTGAGAGTGATTTATCAAGGCACAGCCCAAACTACTGGACGGATCGGGCTGAAATTTGGCATGCAGGTAGATAATATGATTATATTATCTTTTATACCTTACTAGGCATAAATGTAATAATAAGATTATATTATAAAGCTATTTCCATCAAGATATAAAACAAAATATAAATTATTTATATAATTTAGATCCGGTTTCGAAAAAATCATCACCTAGTTTTTCGGAACCAGTTGCAAATTACTTATCAATATTTTACCTTTTAGAGTATGTTTGCGAATGGATGGAAGAAAATATTGTCGGTAACTATGCTTAGAGAGATGTGTGATTGGTTGAAATTATTAATGTATAAATAAGTTTTAAGTTATTAAGGCGTGGTTAGTGGGAATTATTAGTGTTTAAATAAGTTTTAAGTTATTTTGAAAATGTCTGTTAAAATTCTTTTAGAGTTATTATTGGAAAAACGTCCTCCAAATTTAAAATAAATGTCCAACAATAGGAATAGGTACAAAGACACTCCTATATATGCTTGAGTAAATGTCCAAGGTACACACTGTCCAAATATGAGACACGTCATTTACATAAAGGATATTCATCTCATCTCAGAGCCATTGTTGGAGTACTTAATGAAGACAATGAATAGTTTATCATCGTTGGTATTATGTGGTTTTCGCGCCGGCTTCGAATGCGGGACTTTCGCACCTGTCGGCAGTAATGGTCCCTTTAATGTTTTAGAACTATGGATGAATTGTGGGTTTAGTGAATTTCGTATTGTAATCCGATTTACAAAGAATTATGTTGATAAGATGTGGATAGGTTTGAGACGCGAGTGAGATATACAAGTCCTCTTTTACACAAAGAGAAATGTATTCACAGTCGCGAGTCTCCTCTAAAAATCATTGTAGCGATAGTCAATTGTTATCGCTGCTATGCTGATGGGGAAGCCTTTTTGTCATACTACGCCTGACTTTTTTCTGTCTCCTAAAAAAGTGAAAAAAGTCAGGCGTAGTATGGCCTATATGGCGTTAATACTTCATAGGTGTAGTATTAAGTAGTAGTAGTACAAAATATATCTCCTTTATATACTAATAGAAAATAAATCTTTTCAATTCCTATTTCTATTTCTAAACGTAGATAAAACTTTTAAGTCTTAAAAAGTGATGCATGAACACATATTTCATCTTGAACATGGTTATATACTAAAAATGTCTTGATATATTGTCGTGATCTTAGAAAATGTTATTTTCAATTTACTTCGTTTAATTAAAAATATCTATTAACTTAACATTCTAATACGCATGCTATGCAAACAGCATTGCGAAGTGGATTATAAACAAGAAATTTAATTAACTATATTTATGAGCTGATTATAATTCTATGAATAGCTCGTTGTCAGTGGGAACCGCATGAGAGTACATTCAAACATATAAGCGGATAGATTAAAATGTACTGCAAATACAAAAGAAATAAAAGTGGGTTCTTTAATACAATGCCTGCCCCCGTTAAACAATACCAAGACTGCGCTGAAATATAAACATACAGAGAACAAATAACACTCATTTTATTCTATAATATGCAAAAGGTTGATTTTAATTTGTATACAGCTAAGAGACCTGTGGGATTCAAAGAGACGTTCAAAAGAATGGCTACAAACTGCATTCATCTGAATAGAGTCTTAAGAAACGGTGTCAGTTTTTATTAGTTTAACGTCTTATATTTTAGTGAATAAAGTTGAAAATCGCGGCGAATATTGTCGCAGTTGGCAGACGGTGGCAGCGAAAGAGCAAATGTTCTTAAGCTGCATTAAGATGGTATCCTTCTAATACCGCAGGTACATTCAGGGTTTTATGAAATAGTCGGAGTGCAGTTATGACGTGGCGGGATATTTCAACTTTAATGCTTACATTTCTGGGGAAATGTTTTAATAAGAACTGTCGAGGAGTTGATTACTTAGCGCGGATTTTTATGGTCTACTGACATTTTTGTTTAACAAGAATAGTAAGCATCTATAAAACTATAATGTTTTTTTTGTAATAGTCAGTGGACTTTTTAAGATATATGTAATTAATAAACGGTTTGAAACTCAATATTTTTTCTTCAAGGACGATTTTTACAAAAAAAGAAACATATACACTATGTGTATGAAAAAAAGAAAAAGAAAAGAAAATATATTTATTTGGCAAAAAAAAAATAATAATAACAAATGAAAACTTAAGGTATAAACAAAAAAATAAAAAGAACAACAAAATGAAAAAAATGAAGACCTCTAACACAAAACGATTGCCACATTGGAGCTCACTCAGTTTTTGTTATTTCTTTATTTCTTTATTTCTTTATTTCACACACAAGTAATTTACAGGTATAACCCAAAGCATTACAAGGTCATTAAATTTATAAGTAAATAATAAGTATCTGAACAATTATCTGTAACTTAGATAGTATACAATACTTCTTTTAAATTTACTTAAACACATATTAAATACATCAATTTCATGGCTATAAGCGAGCATGTCATTGAGCAGTGTTATTCCTCGCGTTAGCGGAGCGTTCCCGCAACTCTTCGTCCGCCCTCCCGACTGGACAGTGAAAAGGTCGCGGTGGCGTCGCAGGCCTACGTCCTGAGGACCTGCCACGCTGTACATGTCGCATACACGACATAACACTGATGTTCAGTGGGTATGGTATACTTTTATTAATGTTCCTATGTACAATAAAGTGTTTTATTACTATTAATATTATTGTATCTTTTACTTGGGTCAACACATAACAAGTTGGTATTGAATATCCTTTTTTTTAAAAAGAAAGCACTTTTTGATTTTTTATCACACTGTATAACTAACCTAACCTAACCTTTGCCCCTGATTTCTTTATCCGCGTGACTGTACTACCAATCTCAAATAAATGTTGTTTAAAGAAAAGCCCGTGTTTGATTAGGACCTCGCTAACCTTTCACCAATATTGCAGAATTACTGCGTCAGTGAAGTCTTCAAGAGACTGTTTAGATACTCGGGTACCTTATTGTTTATAGAAGATAGAAGACTAGCTGAGCTCTGCGATTTCACTCACGTATATGTCCCCTTCACGGTAGGATTTTCGGTATAAAAACTAACCTATGTCAACGTTACGTGACAATGTTACAAAGAATGTCTGTACAAAATTTCACCCAAATCGCTCAAGTAGTTTCAAAGTCTATTCAGTTCAAAAAAACAAACAAAAATCAATATTTTCCTCTTTTTTATATTAGTATAGATAATTCTTACCTAGGCTTGGTTAGACGTTGTAAATCACGTATGGTAGTGAATTATATCTAAGGATTTCTCAAAGGAAAGCGTTCATTGAGTACCTTAAGTCATTTATGTATGCCTAGTTCCTATAAAAATAAAACGAGTCGATATACTTACGAACGTTATAATATCTACTAGACGTAAGTCTAAAGTGTATCTAAACTTTTTTTTATAAACGTGGCGTTAACGTATCTACCAAAACTTGGTTCTGATTGGTCTTTAACTCACTCTATTACTCACCAAAAAATGTATACCCATCTACAAAAAATTACTAAGTACATTCAAATATTAATTCGTAAGAAACCTTCACACGTATCACAAAGAACAATAAAACAAAGTTACCGTCTCGTTTTCCATTCAAACAAGCCACTAATTAAATAAAACAAATTAATTACATGCCGAATTCTACACCGCGAAAACTTGTTCTGTACAAATTTCAGCACGTTCATACTTTATTCTTCCGATAAAGTCTCACACTTCCCGAAGTAGTTAAAAATTAAATTCTCGTAGGAACATTTATTAGCTTACAAACATAAAACTTAAAGGGAAACAATAATTCGCGGGGTTTTATTAAAAGTGGTTAATAAATTGTTAATTAATGTGTAGCCTACGTGACCATTGCATTTTAATGAGTGACGAGATGAGGTGGTACATACAATAATATGTTCTGTGTATTGTATTGTCCCCTTTAATTATTGGTGAAATTTTTTTCAATAAGGATTGTAGTCTCTCATTTAAGACGTATAAAAAAGATTACTGTTATTTTTGAAATAATCTCTTCGCGGCAATTATAATAAATTATGTTGAAATATACTTATAACAAGATTTATCTTAATTTATTTACTAATGTTATCGATTCATAACGATGTTTTATTAAAAATTACGATCACAAATGGAATTGTCTTTTGTTACTCCTAATATTAAATTCAGGGATCGGATGAATCGCTAATTGATTGCATACAGATGTTAGCGATGTTAATTAATTAATCAGCTAACGTAATATCACTGGCATTAACAATCAAAGGTGCTCAATCATACGCTACACTAAGTCTTATTAGAGGAAGTGAATTAGGGATATGCGATTGAGGGTATGAGGGTATTATGCTTATTCAGGTAATAACTTTACCAAATATATGAATTTAAGGTAACCCATACGGTTACTTTAAATTCATATATTTATCTCATAAATATTCATTACTTATGAATACGGTATGTTACTAAAAGAAAAAAAAAGATGTATTATTAGGAAAACAATTGAAGATCGGTTTAGTAAAGAGCTACCCCCTGGGGCCTGACAATAGCTACAGCGCGGGGCCTCGCAAAGTGCACTGCCCTGGGCCCTAAGTATAAGTATTTACATTTAACACATTAAAATTACCATCTTTAATATTTTATCCCTTTTGAGATAAAACAAGATACGTTAAGAAAATGAAAAAAATACTGATTTCAAATCGTATAAAGCATATAAACTATGAGAAAACTTTTACAGAAAAAAAGGTCCGCCGTCCTCAGTTTCTTATGATCCTTATGCTCACATATCAGTATGAAATAATTGTTATTTTCTTAATTCGAAGTTGATTCGAAGTAGTTGCCATAGTTTATTAGGCATTGGCATCCGACTTCTCTCACCACACCACCACCCGACCATCTCACCATCTCACCATATCTCCATACCATCAAAAAAGTAATAAAAAAAATTGTAATATAAAACAATTATTATAAACGGTATAAATTCAGTACATTGAAGGACTGCCTTTGGAAATAGAATTTTCGTCACCAATTCAAAGTCCAGACAAATTATTATCTTTTGATAGCGACAAAAAATCAAGCACTTTATTAAATTTAATGATAGTTTCCAAGAACGATCCAACAATATAACAAAATCATAATATTCAAATCAGTAAGAATGTTTTCAAAAGAATTTTATTCAAAACGAAACATTTCAAACAGAACTTTTCCCCGCCGGATAATTATTCGTAAATAAAAAAATTAAAGGAAGGACGGCGAGTTTTTTAAATCAAATATCATTTTACATAGTTCGTTAAAAATAATAGGTAACTTGGGTCCTTTTAAAAATTATTTAATGCAATGTTAACGAAGATTACAATAATTTTGACAGCAAGTCTATTGTTTAAAAAAATAAAGATATTATTGTAGTTTATAGGTCCTACCTATAATATATTTCGTATTTATAATATTAGGATTTCAAATACTAATATTATAAATACGAAAGTTCGTCAGGATGTATGTATATATGTGCTTGATACTCTTTCATGTAAAAACTAGTGAACTGATTGTTATGAATCTTCCTACTTCTGTTAGTTACGGACCTCACAGTTCATACATGATATATATGAGATATATCATTAGCGACATAGACAAGGTTAATTAATAAATTATTTTGTATATAGTTTATGAGTCGTAAACTTACATAAATCATTCCGTCGCTACGTTGAAGCGAGCTTAGCTAGGCTGTAAGCTTGCAAAGTGTATCAAGAACTTACTTGGGAGATAACTTCTTTTTGGATCTTTAAAATTGCTATGCATAACTTTATAATAAAGAAAAATTTTGTTTTTTTGTTTGTTTGTTTGAGTTGAATTTTAAACAGACCGATATTACTACCATCCGAATCAATGGATGATTTATCTTTATTTCTACGTTTAACAAGAATCAACACAAAATTCGCAGTTACTCGAGGAAATCTGTTGATAAACTCTTATATAACAATTTTTTTACAAATAATGAATCCGATACGTACAATACGACCTGAAGACTCTTAGTTTAATTCACGAATCACATTAAAATCCATAGATTTTTGTAGTTGACCTAACAAGGCTTAGCTCAAATAAAGAATAGCGGTTTTCGTCAAGCATTCACCGCGATTGGGGAAACATAACGAGCGCTTAACATCCATCCATCTTACTCACAATGACGGTTACTTATGTCCCCGTATTGAACTAACATACTAGTATGCTGTTTACTTATATTTTTCATACGTCATCATCTCAAGTACGTGAGTAGATAGAATATTATTTGAGAATAATGAACAAATGCTGATTTAATAATTAAACCGTATTAAGGATAAAAATTACCACCCGCAGCAGAAAATCGGTGTGAAGCAGTAGCCTGTCTGTATTCCTATCGCTTTCCTCTCCCTCTCTATAAAAATGTTCTACGTGGAGGTAGAGCATTTTATCCTCTTATATTAAATCTCGCAAAGCAACTATAACTCTTCTCGTATTTCTATACAGGTTAAATAAAGAATTACGGCCATAATAATGTAAATCATTGGACACGGTTAACATTTTTAAGAACACAACGAAATCCGCAATCTCTCAGTACTATTTTCGTATGACAAATTGGGTTTTTTATAGATTATTAGTTCAGTTATCATCCCCCAAGAGATGCTTCACTCATTACGTGACATATATATAGTTATGATGGAGTATATTATAGTTATGATGGTTATATCAGATGACCTACACTATAAAAAAATGCACATCAAAATTTGTCGCTCTAAATAAAAGGCGTTTAAATATTCCATTTATTTCATCTTGGCCCACATTTATCAAATATTATAAACCTATTTTTACATGTTACCGAATAGTATCGTATACAATGGCCGGGCGAGCGTACAATGGTGGTTTTTCAAATATTCATCATTCAATTCCCGAGGCCGCTTTCATCTATGCAACGATTTTTCAGCGGTACACTAAACCGTCGTACATTTAAAACGGAACGTGGAAACAGGTGGTTTTATTCTTCGGCCGAAATCGCTTAATCTATATTAATGTTTGGATTTAAATGAACTCAATGCGAAGGTCCGATGAAAGCGCTGCGATTTTTAGTTCGGAATTACTTTGAAGTAATCACAGTTGGTCATGAAAGCGAATAAATATTTTAAAATATAAATGTCTATAGGTTTGTTCTTCTATGTACTATAACTCTAATAATAATACCTCCCCGACCGATATCAGCCTTGTACGCAGGAAACATTGTAGTGCACAAGTATGTGCGCAAACCTAGGTACACTCTCTATTCCTTCACTCTCATAAACCGATGGGAAGGCAGACCTACATGACTGGAGAGTGATCAGGCGCAGCATCGACAGTTTTACTCGCTCTCCGAGACACGGAGGTGTTCCAAAACCGCCCACTTTCAAACTTACGGCTGCTGTTGAGACATTTTGTTAGAAAAATCTCAATAATATTTTTTGGCCCCACCCGGGCATCGAACCCGAGACCCCTCTCTGTAGTCAAAGATGCAACTAATGTTGTCAAAGGCAGTGACGAAGCACTACCTACAAATGTAATAACAGTGCAAAAGGCGATTAAACAGTTTAAACGAAATAGTTATTCAGTAATGCACTCAATCCAAGTTAATAAGTAACCAGACCCATAGCGGGTCAGATGGACTTCAGTAATTAAGCCGAACTCCGCCAATTTGCTTTTAACTAAACAGGTGCTTCGGAATTAGTTTTGTTTTGTTTTGATTAATGAACCGCCCTTGATGAGGTTATTGATTGTAAAATCAATTGGTTTTATTTTATCTGAGTTTGATTGCATTTTAGAGGTGTAGAATAACTTTGAGGTAACATGAGAATCAATGGAATTATTTATAAAAAGCAATGGCAATCGTAAATGGTCTTGATAGACAGACAGACAGACGGACGATGAAGTGATCTTATAAAGGTTCCGACTTTGTCCTTTGGAGGTTTGGAACCCTAAAAAGTAGTTTTCCTGTTAGTACCAAAGTTGAATTTCAGATATAGATAATTTTTCGTAAAGACACGAGTATATCGCAAATTGATATTTATTATAAAACGTAGTACAAAATATTAGCCCTTTATGAGAATATGGTTTAAAAACATTTGAAAAGATGTTTTGATAGGGTTAGGTAAATCATTTGAGTGAGGGTTTAACTATTGAAAGCCGAAATTTAATTTTTTACCGAACTGTGTCATATGGAGGGTAATGTTTTTCGAATTTATGTTGGTACGTCCATTTCTTTAGCGTGCCTTACAGCGCATACTGCTGGACGAATTTTGACAAGTAACATTTAAAAAATACATCGAGCTTCTTGGAATATGATGCTTTTGATATGACTCTATCCAGTGTAGATATTCATTTATCATTCATCTTTAAAAAATGTAACAAAAATATACTATTCCTAAGCTACTTTTAAATAGGCCTATACGAGAATAAGGTATAAAACATCCACGTGATACCGGTATATTAAGCAGTATTAGCAGCCTTACAAAAATTATTCGTGTCTCGTGAGAACAATCTAGAAGGGAGCTTATCTCAAAGTGACACAAGATAAGAGAGGTCTGAGGACTGGCAGCGCTAATTTGAATTAAATTTTCTCGGATTACAGTCTTCGTCCGCTAGATTACGTCGGATCCATCGCTTTACATAACATTTGAAAAGATGTTTAAATTTTGTATGGTCGGTGAGTACTTTGAGTGGGGAACTTGACGGCATTTTAAATTACTTGTATTATAGACTTGGATGATTACAGGAATAATTTCAAGCTCAAGAGGAAGAGGACACCCTTGTCGTCAAACTTTGTACACAATATTTTTACAAAATAGCATTAAAGAGCGCATTTAAAGTACTTTGCATTGTTTGAAATAATCTCTATTTACGATACTGATGATCATGATCGCAATAATAAATGGTTTACAATAGTAAGGCGGTAGTTCCCTGAAGAGAGGGGTACTGAAAATCAGCGCTGCAGCTGTCATCGATGTTGCAGTGAATGCTGAGTAGCCACCTCATTTGACTGAACGCTACTAACATTGCATGGTTATTTTAGTTGCTAATGCTTTTATTTTATGATTTTTTTCGATATTTGTGAACTGTCATTAATTGTATTGCATTGTTATGTTGTGTGTTTTGTGGAGGTAAAAAAAATATTTTTGTCTTTTTGTCTTTACCTTGTTCCGGAAGATTGCCATTTCAATGTTTTCTTAAGTGTAACATTAAATGTGCAATCTTATAGATATGGCGGTCCTTCGATTATAAATAAATGATAAAATAACCACATATAAAGGAATGTGAATAATAATTAATGGAAAAATTGTTAGTCGTAATTTCTTTAGAATTCATTTCTGAGTTCAGATTCTTCTTTGTACAAAGATACATTTGATATGTATATTTTAATATCTTATAACTTTTCAATGGGCAACCAATATCTTTTACTTTACTATAATTTCTATGTGAGAAACTATAATTAGCATTATTTATTTAATTATCCTTAATTCCTAAAAATATTCCGATTTTTATCAGCTGTTGATTCTTCAGGGTATATAATATTAATAATAATAATAGCATTTATGACAGAATAACACTCATATTTTATTTTATCAAATAAAAAATAAAGAAATCTAATTTAGTCCACGCATAAAACGTAATTCAGTCAATGCGTCAGCTCATTTTACGTAATAGCGAATATATTTCACATCCAATGACTTAACCCTCATTAAGATAATGAACTCAGCATGCAGTTTTGTAGCGTAATATTAGAATTTTTACAATCCCCCACTTAATTGAAAAAGGCCCAAACTAAGGTCACTCTATAAACGTTTACGAAATGGTCGTATTATGCAAACAGCTGAATTTTCATTACGAGAAGTGTATAATAAAAAATTATTTCCCTCCATAATTCGTCTATGTAATTAAGGGCAAAGATGGGGAATTAAACAAGACGCTTGCCTTGGCAGAGTTACGATGACATTTAGTGAGAGATATGCCCATTAATATTGTGCGCAGTTTTGTTACCTGTTAGGATATTTCAAATCGTATTTTTAATAAAGGCTGTACAAATTATGCCGAAAGATTTCGCGTTCTTGTTTTTTAAGATTGAAAGATATGCGTCGTATATTTCGTTAGACATCACATTGATTCTATGGCTAATGATGTAGTAGCGTAGTAGCGGAGTGCATGCATAAACTATGTCCACGGGTTTTATATTTAATGGACTAGAATTTAAAAAAAATTATGTTTTAAAAAATTTATATATGATT
>LQNK01000069.1:211740-223448 GCA_001586405.1 Phoebis sennae | reverse complement strand
GATTTCGCGTTCTTGTTTTTTAAGATTGAAAGATATGCGTCGTATATTTCGTTAGACATCACATTGATTCTATGGTTAATGATGTAGTAGCGTAGTAGCGGAGTGCGTGCATATGTCGCAGTAAGATAGAAAAAGCCGTAACATAGTTATATCCCTAGGGATATAATTATATGCCGGAACATAGTTATACGAAAGCGATTCATTACTATCTTACTAGGAATATAGTTATAAAACGGTCCAAGTTCAGTGATATAGTTATATTACTAGATTTCGTTTAGTGAAATAGAAATCTACCATAGAATTTAATAAATATTGGTATAATAAATTTGTTTTACCTTCATTCAAAAATCTACTTTATGTATTCTGCAGTTAGTTACAATACTTTGTGACATTAACACGTAATTACACGTATTAAAGTAATTTCAATTATAATTAAAATTACCATGTTTTGGAATTCAAACATTAACAATGCAATTAAACATAATGAAATATTAAAAATCTTTTAAAACTAATTTCTTATATTTATTAAGTTAAAATGTTTGTTTCTTTGCTAGTAATTTCAAATTTTTGTTCAAACAAGAAGCGGAATCATGTCATCTAGAATTTAGTAGCACTGAATGCTTCTTACAGGCACATCTTTTAGCAGAACACTGTATATTCGATTTTTTACAGGAACGCTGCACACTCCGAAAGCTATTTCACTAAACTTAATCTAGTAATATAACTATATCACTGAACTTGGACCGTTTTATAACTATATTTCTAGTAAGATAGTAATGAATCGCTTTCGTATAACTATGTTCCGGCATATAATTATATCCCTAGGGATATAATTATGTTACGGCTTTTTCTATCTTACTGCGACACATACACTATGTCCACGGGTTTTATATTCAATGGACTAGAATTAAAAAAAATATGTTTTTAAAATTTATATATCGATTACGTTATCGATTCTGAAACTCCTGTAAAGAGTTAAACACACCTATAAAAATATCTTGTATGTATTTTCTATGTTGATACAGTAAATAAAAAGGTTCTTTTGTTATATAAAATTAAGTGTAGGCAAATAATATTGCGCGGCTTCGTTCAATTGATAATGTTTGATTAGTCAAAGAGCTTGTTAAGAAGTTTTGAAAGAAAACTTAGGGTAATTTCAATTTCTCATATTAAAGTTTTCTTAATAATAGTTTATTAAAGAAATGTTTTGAGAAAATTGAAAGTCATGTAAATTGACAATGAAATAGAGATGTGATTTTCTTATATAAGCTTGTTCTTCGGTCTAGGGTTCAGGGGTTATATGATTACTAGATGTGCTCCGCAGTTTCACCTGCGTATTTCTGTTTCCCCGTTCCCGTGGTATTTGATCAAAACAATAATTCGTTTTTTCTCGCCGTAAAGCCATCCTTGAATTTCACCGAACATTAAAAGAATTGGCCAAATTGGTTCAGGAGTTGTTGAGTTATGCGCTTACCAAGACATTTTGCGATTCAATTTTATTTTATAGAAAATTGTATTCAAGACGGTCTATGTTTGATTTTTTTCTTATTAAATATTCTCGGACATTTTATGTGATACATTTGAAACTAGATAGCTGATGGATATACTTAAACATTTTTTTTGTAAATACATACATACTTTAGTTATATTAACACCCAGACAGTACAAAATTACAAAGAAGAAAAGTGGAAAATTAATATGCATTATATCATTTATTGCTTTTTAGTAACATGTGTGATAACATTTCACGAAATTTATTTATAAAACTCAATGTTCCCCATCCCGGAGGTCCCATAGCGTTTATACGGCTGATATGGCCCCAGTTACACCCCTTTATGTGACGATACTTTACGTATAAATCATACACCTGTGAGGAAAATGTAATGATATATGTATTCACAAGGTTTCCCGTCAGTGAACCCTCACATCAGTATTAATGTATTGTCCACAGATTAGAGCATAAAAGGCAGATAGGAGTGCGACGAAGACTCGAGAGACGCCAAAAGCAAATATAAAATTCAAAATCAAATATAAAATTTGAATAACACTACATATTAAATTGGACATTGGAAGTCAAGCAGACCTGCGATACAAGTTTTTACTTAGTGCAGGTCGAGCTGATCACATTAGTCTCCTAAGTGTAGTAAGAAATGTAATGCTAAGTACTAATGTAAAATGTAAACTATGTTATTTTGATGCCAATAAAGGATTTATTTATTTAAATCAAGTCTTGTGTTTTATCGTAGAAATTGTTCAAAAAAAGAATAAAAAGCAAGAATAAGAAGATAATTCCTTTCACATGTAACTAAAGATTATTTGGCTTATTTATTTTTTAATCCAATCAATATCTGGTAACATAACATGCACACAGATGCAAAATAACATTTAGGCCGGCCACGCACATGCGGAATTTTCAGAATCTGAATTAAGATTCTTAATTCATAAAGGCCAGTATACCATAAAATATCGTTTTGATCCACACACATCCTGATTTTTTCATATTCTGAATTTCTCAGATCGATCTGTAAGGATCGTACCGATGAATTTTTAAGATATGTGTGAGGCGAGGTGCCGGAATTTAAGATTCTGAAATCAGACTCTAAATTCAGACAGACATTCAGCATGTGTGAGGCCGGCCTTGTGTGTTTTAATTAATGTCACCATTTGTATGTATACTATAAAAAGTTTCCATATAAACCAAATATTATATAACGGATGATTTATTAAGCGGCATGTTTTAAGACGGTTCTCACTAATCGCTCGCAACTTCGCAAACTTTACGAGAATTTTACGGTAGCTTCTCTAACTTAGTAATTTATTAATCTGTTAATAAAATTTCTTACACATAGCGTTGTTGATTTATTATGAAAGTTGTTCCATAAAATCATCCATACGAAAAAGGTATACATGGACGTTCACTTTAATTAATTTTACAAGGAATATTAATATTGGACCCAGATTAAAATAAGAATTTGTTCATTAATTTTGTTGAATTTATCTATTATCTATTATTTGAATAAAACATTGTACACGTGAATGTTTCAATAGGTAGATTATCGAATAATGATGTTTTGCCATCGCAATGTATTTGGTCACAGTTATTCTTTAGTCTGTGTTATGCAAACTTATAAAAAGTTAACTATATTGTTCACGGTTTTACTCACTTTTTATTTTAAACATCGGATTAAGGCCGACGGTTTCGGACCGTTTCAGAGGTCCTTCTTCAGGGCGAGTGTTATGGTTGCGCGGTCGCACCCAGCTTCGAGGGTGCAGGCTCGCGGGCGGGGGGCGCGGCTGGCGTCGTTGAGGATTAGATTCCATTAAACCGAGGTACTGGTGGATAATGTGTTCGCTATTATGACAAGAGGAGGAGTGCAACAGTTATTAGACCACCTAAATAGTGTGCACTCAAGGATACGTTTCACAACGGAAGTAGAAAAAGAAGGCGCTCTCCCGTTCTTGGATGTTTCCGTGAAACGTGAACCGAACGGTAAACTCGTGCACTCAGTGTACAGAAAACCCACACACACCGACCAGTATCTTAAAGCGAACTCACACCATCATCCGTCACAGCTAGCGTTTGTACCACGCGCTCTCATAAATCGAGCACTCCGATTATGCACTCCAGATTTCATTCAAGAGGAGCTCGCACATGTTAGAGACGTACTGGTCAATAATGGTTACAACTGGAGACACAGTTACCGAATAGCTACTGCAAATACATCCCGCCCAGGGTCAGTAGAGATTCGGCATCAGGACGATCTTCCGACCGCACACACCAGTGAGACATCTACTACGTTCCCCCAAGGACAAGAACTACTTAGGGACACCTGGTGTGTACGAGATTCCTTGCGATTGTGGCAAAAGCTACATTGGTGAGACGGGACGTAACATCTCGACGAGACTTTCGGAACACATCCGAAGTGTGAAAAACGTGGACTCCAACGCGTCAGCAGTGGCAGAGCATATCACATCATCCAACACTATGCATTTCGTTCGTTTTGATCAAGTAAAAGTCCTGGCTCGTGAAAAGAATTTTGTAGCCAGGAAACTGAGAGAGACGATCGAGATACATCGACGCCCCAATTACAATAGGGACACGGGCTGGACTCTGCCACCAGCGTGGAAACCTGTGTTGCCGCAACCGCGTATGGACTCTGATGCGTGTAGTGCACTCGGACAAGACACTATAAGCAGTTTTTGCACACAAAATATTTTTAATATAAGTGACGTTCCTCTGCCACCCTCACCGACGCCAGACGCCGACTTTTAAATTTTATTAAATTAAATATTTTTTAAAAGATTTAAAACGCAGTTTGATAAACAGTAAAGTTCGAAACGTCGTGTTAATAATAATGTAAAATAATGTATAATACAACGCCTTTAAAAACGTTTATAAAGTATTTTACTTAACTTGTACATACATTTTATGTTACATACGGAAATATAAAAAAGTGCGGTATTCAAAACGAGTATAACTTAACAGTAAGATCGATTATTTTAGTACAAAAGGTAAGAAATGTGAGGAATTTCGATCGGCGAAATAACATACGCCAAGAATTGTATGAGCAGAAACGCGAAAATCGTGAATACGTGCCCTGAATGAACGCAAGAAAGAAAATTTTGCCAAAATATCTGCGTGAATTCTGATGAAGACGGATTATTATATTGGATGGGGTTGGTGTGGCATTTTAATTTTGAATTAAGGTGGTAAGTAACCACCACTTCGTTCAGAGTTAGCATAGGCGTAACAACCGAAGGTTGCTGGATTCGATCCTCGGTGAAGACATGAAAAAAATGTCTCGGTCTGGCAGTGCGCAGAAGATTCAAAATTTAACTAAAAAATTATCAGTGATTCGTATTAAACACGCCTGTTTGATCGGCCCTCCTATTTGTTAGACCCTACCAATTTTGCTCATCTTCAAACATAACATCTTCTTTTGTAAAAACTATTCGCCTACAATTTATCAAAATCGCATTAACGATGCTCCAGTTATCGTCAGACAAACGTTTTTACTTACATACAAACATCCAAACATACACTCACCGGGCCATTTCGTCTCTGAGACCTCGCTTTGCCTGGTCAAATATGGGTCAAGGGACTTCACCTTAGTTTTTACATAGAAACAGTCTTACTGGACGTTTGTAAGTAGGAAGGCTTAACATAATGTTAATTGCCGTGTTCTTAAGCTTTCTGAAGAAAAAGACTAGCCCCGGTTCGCAACTTTGTAATATAGTAGCACATACTCGTTTCAATTTTGTAATTTGGTAATTCAGGTCGCTTACCAAATGACTACTTATCGTGTCTAACTGTTTCCATTAAACACTTCGTCTGATATAAGAGATGAAGATCCATAAAATTTTATGAAAAATTCTATCCAAATTGCTTCATCCGTTGTTGCAAGATTGCATTCTTATTTGGTTTTAAAGACAGTTAAGAGTCAATCAGAGGAAGCCAGAAGTTTATATAAATTAGGATTTGTTTGTGTAAAACGTAGATAATAAGTTTTTTTTTGTAATGCTAATGAGGGTGGCATGATCATATCTGATCAAACCCTCTTTAATATAATTAAGGTTAAAAAATATAGTTATGCTAGGCGTCCACATATCCGTCCGCATTGGATGCATCGAATATTCTTTGTATAGATTGTCACAAGTGCGTCCACTGATCTGCATCGCACGTTATGCAGTTTCTACACCATTAAAGAATTCGGTTCGTACAATATCTATTATTCCGAGAGCTAGGGCCATATTTTGGGGGCAAACTGAAAACTTGCATGCCTCTCCTATTATACCTCGTTAAACAACTGCTGGTGAGTAGAGGGGCTAAATCTATTTTTTTTATAAATAATATATTTCAGGCAACATGCATTTAAAAAAAAGCCCTGCTACTTACCAGCCAGGTCTACAGTTCTATATCGGGGTATTATATGAAAAGCATCAGACATGTTTTCAGTTTACCTCAAAACCTCCCCAAAAAATGGTCCTAGCTCTCGGAATATAATACGTATGTGGACGACTATCTTTAAATATTCATATTTGTTGTTGATTGTTTTGAAAATTAAACAATTAAAACTCAACAAGTTCAACAAACAGATTCGCATATTGAAATATCGAAGTAAGGGAAGTTGACAGTTCATAACCGCTAACAACCACGCCGAGCTACCGCAAACAATCAGATACGAATTTATGTGTACAATACGAACACACTCTTTTTGACGAAAGACTCTTATATATTATGTTATTAACTGGTGTCACCCGCGTAACTTCTGATCGCTATCTTTTAAGTCTACACTAATATTATGAAGAGGAAAACTTTGTTTGTTTGTAATGAATAGGCTCAAAAACTACTGGAGCGATTTAAAAATTCTTTCACCATTCGAAAGCTATATTATCTACTAGTAACATAGGCTATATAATATTATGCTACGGGAGCGTATCCGCGCGAAACATCAAGTAGTAAATATATTTATATTTTTAAGTAACTGTTTTTATTAACTGTTTGAGATTTCGTCTGTTCAAAGAATAAACAACAAAGGGTCACTTTGCATCAACCCTTCAGTCTAGACGTATTTTCTCGCGCGGGTTGTGGCTAGTTGAAATTAATGTCTAATATCTATTCACGCTTGCGATTATTTCTAACTGTAAAGAACAAGGAATATTAGAGGATATTTTCTACGTGATGTAAAATAAAAATGACGGTTTTTGAAATTTTGAAACTGTATACCACGGTAGAAATTTTGTCTGAAATTCCCAGTGTTTGGCACAAATATAATATCAGCAAATTGATGCTAAGAACACAGTATTTGTTCGTTTTGAAAGGTGTGATATCAAGAAATGTCACGAGGGAATGTACTCCAAACAGAACGACGCGCAACGAAATTTTGCCATCTCATACCGCTATTACTTAAGACGTACTATTTAAACATAAGCTGTTTCTTTGTGTCTATTGATCGATTTTACGTTTGTAGGAGCCAGTGACTCCGGTGTGTGATGATGTTATCAAGTAACATTTGTATGTTTTCCAAAGGTGTGTTGAGAGAAATGCCACTAGGGAGTGCTCAAAACACTGGCAACATTGTTGTACACAATAGCCAAGAACCCCTACCAGAAATTACGCTCGAATAATGGTCACATCTACAGATCTTTCAAAGACTGCTTTCAGATCTAACATAATATCGTGTAACATAGCAATGAGGCTGAGAGAGAGATAAATATTTTTTTTTGTTATTGTTACTTGTACTTAGTGTCGTAATTGACATTTAATGCGCTCAATGCAAGCTTTTCTAACTTCGTCCTTTGATATATAAAAATTCACATACGAATGTAACGTCAATTTAACCGTATGCGAACTACTTTAAGTTGTTATTTCACTGTTTGCAATGTTCTTACGCATCGTAAAATTTGCCGTAGTATATATTTTTTTTTATTTAATTAAGGAGCTTTGTCGCTTAGCGACCACATTGTTTTGCCGTAGTATAGTTTAGCCTTTTGTGATATGGCCAAATTACAGTTTTAAGATAAATTATTAATTAAATCTAAATCATTCATCTAAACGACAAAAACTAATCAACAAAAGTTTTTACTTAAAATACGATATTCCATCCGTATTTAATCTTGTTGAGGTAGCACTCCGGCATTTTTAACTAGCGTGCCTAAACGCGGGTTACGTGAGACTATTTGAAATGAGTGCTATATTTTGTATTGCGCCCTTAATTCATGTTGACAATTTTGATAACAATGACTACTATCACCAACTATAGTTAAAAATGTTCACCTCATTCTCGTTCTGTTTCTACTTTTACTCAAATAGTATAACTTACTATTTTATTGGACTAGCTCATGGTAGGGGCAAAGAAAACGCTCCAAATATGTGCCAGCTCTCGGGTTACCGCTATTATTATAAGATATTTTACAATTTGAATTCAAGCTGAAACTCTTTTAGTATCAATTGTTCGAAATTGAGAAATCTTTTCTTTCTTTTATTGTGGGCTGAATGATTTGACGTTGTGATCGTATCGTTGTAGTAAACTTGAATTGGTAAAATAATTGGATTACATACGACGAGTGAGATATTTGAAGGTATAATTTAAACTAGGTTAGTTTCGGTCTAATTACGGTTTTGTAGACCCTAATCTTGGCTCTCCTTAAGAGCTTGGTCACCTTATGTATTTTGGTTATTTGTTAGTTTGTATTATTTTCCAATATTTTATGGACTTCTATAATATACATATGACATTAAAGAAACATTATAATTATAATATAAGTGAAATAAAGCTAACGCGTATTACGCAAAGTAATAAATTGTAAAGTTGCGTCTCGCTATACCCTAGCCTTCGTTTTTACGGCGAAAGTTTAACTTTGAGGATGATATTTTAATTAAGGTTGTTAGGTACACGTTTCTTATATGTAAAATGATTAGAAGTTTGCTCATCTTAGCCCAGACTTGGGCCGTAGCTTTTAAGCACTTGATTATTTTTATTTTAGCTTGTTGGGAGTATGCTGAAAGTTTAAGTATGAGGCTTACATAACAATAATGATCATGTTATTTCTTCTTTACTTTAGACAAATAATGAAATATGATTGAGAATTGAGTCGCCTATGTACAGAGGAGTTATATAGGTATGTATGTATTGCATTTGAATGATAAAAAAATATTTAATTATATAACCATTATTGTTTAGTTTGTTGTCCATGCTGCACTACATGGGTCATTTTAAATTACTTTTTCAACGCCTAAAATTTGCCTGGTAGAGATTGCCTGGAGTAAAAAGGCCGCCTGTTGTACAATATTCTATATGTCTACTCTTTAACTATATAATATGTATTTTTCAGTACAACTAAGCATTTCTATTCTTTTTTATTCATTATCCGTAATTTTAATTGGTTTTACAATGGAAGCATACAAATAAAAAGAATAATATTTTATATTAATCATTTTGAAAAGAGCACCGAATCGGTGGTAAATAATAAATAAATATGTATATGACGTTTCAAAAGAGCTTTCAAAAAAGCCAATTTGAAAAATTAAAGATTTTAATTTGAATCTCGATAACCGGCTAAACACTGTTCTTATATTTTTTTCATGACACATAGTCAATTTCCCGCGGAAAGCCGACCAGGTGTAGGCAGCAATGAGGGGGGTTCATCTATCATATTCAGTTTGACACGCACATGTGTTCTGCGAATTGAACAGTTTCTCATATCTTGCTGGTAAGGGATGGAAGTGAGCGGCTGTTGCTTTGAATAATTCTCTTTTTTTAAAGAATTTATATGTTTGAAATTTTAGTTGATTATTTTTAATATGCCCTACGGTTTCTAGGTTGTCGTGACGTAAGCTTTATTAAGACTCGTATATTGTACAAATTTCTATCCTAGGAACTCAAGTTTATGTTAGTTATAACTTTGTTACAGGCTTTAGGATCCCTCACTAGATTGCTTATAGTATTACTACATACCTAAATCCTAGGTAGGATTACGATCCTATCGATATCGATCATAATCGAATATTATATCGTATATTTTTAATATACAGGGATTTTACATCTTTGAAATTGTAGTTGATTTTTTTTTATATTTTTTTTTTTTTTTATTAGGTCCACAAAACTGGTTACAAATGTTTGCAATCTATGCTAGAAACTATTTGATAACATTCATTTCATTCATAATCTTCTAGATGTAGACACAGCATGCGTTTATATAAAAATATTTGGGATACCTTAATTTTGTTTCTTAACTGACTATAATAATTAAATTAAACTAAAAGCCTAAGTTATGAGGAAAATGATCTGCTAGGATAATACTAGCTTTACCCTGTGGTTTTAACCGTGTTGAAGCGAACTGCTAAATGATCTTTCTTTATGAACCTGCTACCATAATCAGAATTTTTTCCAATTCATCTAGGTGTTTCAAAAACCGCTGCCGCTCTCAACTCAGAGCAAATGTCTGAATCTGTCGCGGTTTGTTTAACAGTAATCTTTCATAGGGTGTGTCGGGTTTAGATTTAAAATATGGACCTTTCCGTCCCGCCGGCTCGAAGCTTGAAGCAATTCCTTAATGGTTGTATGGGGACATGTTTATTTGACGGTTAGCGAATCGTTTTTCAATGACTCCTTGTTCCATTCCTCTCTTGCGTTTTTAGCAATCTTTTTAAAGATAATCCAACGTTCTAAAGTTGGCAAGGCACCTTCCACTTCTGGTGCAGCAAGCAATAAAATGAAGACCCATAAACATGTTGCATTGTGTTGCGTCGCTTTGCGTATTCGTCGCGTTTACACATACATATTGAACGATATGATTAATAGGGCCTTTATTATTTATTTAATATTATATTTATTATTAATACAAAGGTTATTTAGAATAGACGATACATGTTAACAAAAATGCTGATGCTGATTCTTCGAACGCAGCGCAGATGTGGCATGCAATGCGTTGATCCGTTGCGACGACGCGACGCAAACCAACGGTACTGCGTTGCGAGCCTCTCCTTACGTGAACCGCATTTTCTGGTTAAAGCTTTTTCCACCTCATATTAAGAAAAATTCAATCACTGACAAAGGCGCGTTGACCTCACCATTTTTCGAATATTACAAATTACAATTCAGATAATGTTTTCTAGTAATAAAAACTTGTTTTATTTGCCCAAGTTGTATTCAAATATAAATTAGTAGCTGTCCCCCGAGGTTCCAACCATGTATATTTCTCCTGGACAAAAAGTATCCTTTGTCTTTTTTAAAATTAAATGGATATTGGTACAAAATATCATCAGAATCGGTTTGGTGGTTAAGGCGTGAAGAAGAGGCAGACATTCAGACAGAGTTAGTGTCGCATTTTTAATATTATTCAGAGTTTTGTGTTGATTTAACTTGATGTTTGTACCCTTAATCTAGCTTATTGTAAATCTGCGTACACATACGATATTACAAATCATTTAATAACATTCAATATTTATAAAAATACTCAAGAAAAGCCCTTCAACCTTTGATGTCATAAACAGAGAGTTATATTTCCTGGTAACCGATTCATATGAAATAATTTTTATATTTTTAGATACAATAAAATATATTACGGGAGTTTATGAATATTTATAGCTATGTATGCTTGTGACAGTGAAATTGATTTCCGAAATTATTGTGTATTCTTGGTACGATTCACTGAAGCATGTGTAATGTTTTTCTTTGCTTCCTTGGGTACTTTTAAATTATATTTTGGTTTGTTAGCATAAAGCTCATTCATAGATATAGTATTAGGCGATATAGTGTGAGTCAAAACTTTGCGGTTCGCATAGAAATATGATGTAAGACTAACTTACAAATAACTCTTCACAAGTACCTACTTTGTAAATACACTCGCGAGCAGACGAATCGACTCACCCATACAAAATATGCAAAAACCGTGTTTTTATTACAATAATTAAAAAAAAGGATATAAAGTGTATATTTTTATTAAAGCCTATACTTTTATCTTTAAATTAACGCACTTATCATTTTAATCCAATAACCACTTTTGAAAATATCCTGGTATGAATGTTAGTGCGTAAAATTTACTCCTTGCAGTACTAAGGAGTGTCGATATGAAAACCCCTTTAAAAGCCCCCGTAAGCAACGCACGCTTTCCAGTTGTTTTTCTGAAGTTGACCTGAACAAATTTTCGCAACATACGATTGGCAATTCAGCGACACCATGGGTACCAGTCCAGATGAAGTCGCC
>LQNK01000069.1:173506-211600 GCA_001586405.1 Phoebis sennae | reverse complement strand
CATTTCAGTGGAAGGAAAAACATCTCTCGTTTTCATCCCTGGTGGAGGCCGAGGAGGAGGTCTGTCTGCAGATCGATATTTGAAAGACGTGCTCCTTGATCACGTCTTTCCTTATGAAGGCATTATAGGAGATAACTTCATTCTTACGCACGATAATGCCCGTTGCCATACAACGCGAATCACTCGTCAGTTTCGGACGGAGTTGGTATTGAGAGAATGGACTGGCCGCCGCTCAGCCCGGATCTGAATCGTATTGAACACGTATGAGACGAGTCGAGACGCAGAGTTCAGACTAAAAATCCAGCACCTGGAGGCATTATAGACTTATAGAGCTAAAAACAGTGCTCGAAGAGGAGTGGGATGCTCTCCCTCAAGATCTGGTTGTATGGGTTATCAGGTCGATGAGGAAACATCTTAGAGCTGTTATTAAGGCCAGGGGTGGCAACACTAAATAGTGATTTAATAATTTTTTCGTAACATTTTGTTTTCATTTAATTTTCATTGACCTTTGTTTTTTTTTTTCACTAATTCAATTTTTGTTACTTTTTGAATCGAGTTCAATTAAATTCAAAAGTAATACACAGATTTTTGATATTATGATATCATTCTAAAGCTTATGAAATAAGCTTTAAAAAAAGATATAAATACATAATATTTTTATTTTTGTTTAAAATATAATACACCATTTATAAAATTTGAATTGTTGAGTCGATTTATTTGCTCGCGACTGTAGTTTACAAACGTTTACAGGAATAAAAATATTGTCTATTCTCTATTTTACTACTTCAAGAGTTGAATATGTATATTCTAAAATGTTATGTATTCATAAGTATTTCACTTATGAATACATAACATTTCACTTTTGAACTTTTATTAAACTTACCAAAAATATGTTTATTGTGTTTGGGTTTAGGTGCCTTTAAATTAATTCGAACAATTGAACCAATCATTGGCATGTTTCCACATAAGCTAAGAGAATTATCCTTAAGTACTCCTAGCAATGTGCATATTGTACATAAACACAGATATTACAATCTAAAGAATACATACAGTCGTTGCACGAAACTGTCACATAGACAGCGTCCCAAATCTCCATCGATAAATGTCTACATTTTCCGTTCATGTTGCGGGACACGTCTGTCAAGGGTGACGAAAATTTGTTTGTATACAATTTTAAAGTAAAACACTTGGTAAGTTCTTACTTACTATAGTAGTACTCTTGTACTACTATTCTTTAGTACTCCTAGAAAAGTGCCTTTAGTGCATAAAGTGCCTAGTATTAAGAAATGTGTAATAAGACTACTACTAGCTTAGATGAATAATGAATATGTATATTTTATGACGCTTTAAATTCAAAATTTTTAAGATAGTTCAAAGAACATTTAGCAAAAGAGTTTAGAGTATTGCTATGTATTATTTCTTGCAATGTGCATTTAGTACATAAATACAGATATAGTATTATGCTATAAAATGCAAGTCAAAGCTTCGTGGCGCGCCGCATAGAAATGTGTAATAAGATTACTAGTTCAAGAGATGAATATGTATATTTTATAACGCTTGAAAATGTCTTTAGGACTCCCACTTTAAAATATACTAAAAATTATTTGAAGAGGATCTTAAATTTTATGAACAACTAAAGCAATAAAAATAAATAGCTGATAGAGAGAGTTTTTTGTAACAGTGGGCAAGCGGAACATACCGATCACCACCTGATGTTGAGTGACTGACCGCAGCCCATGAATATCTACAAAAGCAAAGTGTCGCAGATGTCTTGCCGGCTTGAAGGAAGGGGAAGGGATAGGGAGAGGATATATGATGGGAAATTGGGAGAGGAGTACTACAAGATGGGTGGTGCAAAGCCCGGGTCCGGGTGTTTTTTTTTGCGAAAGTCGGGGATATGATCGAATTTACATAGTTCAAAACATATCATCATCATACATCAACTATTTAAATTAAAATATCTGAAACACGACATCAGTTAAGTAATAATTTACAACTTTAGGGTTGCGGGTCGCTACGAAATAAAGGACTTGACCTTGCTAAGCTATATTCGATTGAACCTTGCCCTCTCACCTTCACCTCGATGTGAAACCCAGTGAAATACAGCTCATAACTATTTACTGCAGTTACGTCGTTAATAGTAAAATATAACACAGTTAAACCGTAAACCATTCAGCATTATAAAGTTTATTTGATTTGTGTGACAGTCTATAATCGTAGGTATTCGTTACTTTCTTTCATCATCAATATTAGAAGGGGGTGGGGGGGATGGAATAAGTGAGTGTTTGTCCGAGGATATCTGAAGTATGGATTATCCGATCTTGATATAATAAAAGAACAAAAATGAACGCAATCGGTGAGAAGGTATTAGATAGGAATATAGCCGACTGTGGTATCAAACGACATCTTGAATCTTGTTTTATAAATTAAAACGCGTGGCCTAGCTCTGTGCGAGCCACTAGTCGCAATAATTCCTTTTAAATAAATTACTTCAAGAGCAGATAAAACAACTAGCTATTTCCTTTTGTGATAAAAGCAATTATAGAAAATAAATAATGAAAATGTTTCCCATATCTTAGGCTAAAGCTGTGAAATACAAGCAGTTATCAAGCCCGGCCAGGCTCGGGCCGCGGAATAAATCTCACCCTACATGATACCACGCTAGTGACAGCGTTTAGAACACCCTATATATGTTGAGGTCACTATAAGTATAGTCGCTTATTGGTTACAGTTATATTGAGTACTTATTTTAAACCAAATTCTTTTAAATCTCAACTTACATAATACCACGCTGGTGACAGCGTTTAGAACACCCTATACATGTTTAGATCACAATGAGTGTAGTCGCTTATTGCTTACAGTTATATAAAGTCCGTATTATAATGTTATTGGTATTATATACGTGTTCTCCAAGGCACTGGGGTGTACTAACCACCAACATCCTGATTCAGGGCTGTTGTCGAAACTCTTTGTCCCCGCATTTCGTATACTACTAGATATACAAGACAGTCTTACATCACAATTCACAATAGTCATCGCGTTTAGGATGTGAAGCATATTATTCTAAATCTCACCATACATCATACTTTCTTATAAGAACGTTTAGCTCGAGGCTTACGATTGTGAAATAATGCAAATATGCATTTTTTCCATGTTACCCCGATGAAAAGTCATAGTACAAAATTGTTAATTTTTTTAAATAATCTAATCTTTTGTCAATGTTTAAGTCAGCATACATTGATTAATCGTGTTGCTCATTTTAAAAACGTTATCGTATTCAAAAGTAGCGTTTAAAGTAATTGCACTTATACATGAGATCGGTTTTCTTATAAATGTGTGCTCACATAGTTTCTAGAACTAAACAGAAATAATGTAATCTTAACATGAACGGTAGCGCCACGAGCAAAAGGCGTATTTTAAACTATTCAAATTGATAGCCCAATTCAGGATGTGACCAAAAGAAATAAGCCTTTTAGTGAACCAACATTTTGGACGTTTTAGATCTTTTCTCACAATTGCTTCAACTAGTATATACTGTATAAAGACGAAATCCTTTCGAAGAAATTATTTTTTTTGTAGAAAGAATAGAATACTTTTTTAGTAGAACAACTGGTATGAAAACGATTCATAAGGATGGTTATTTTATATGGATCTTGGTCTTAAAATGTTAAATGTACAATACAATACAAATTCTTTTTTTGCACATACAGATAAGGAAATAAAAACTGTCATAGATATACACAATAAAAAGGGGCGGCTTTATCGCTCGTTGGCGATTTTTTCCAAGCAACCCTGCAGGTAGGAGAAATGTACTTACGATTCGAATGAAATTACTCAAAAAACTTTGTTCCTTAGCCTTTAGCCTAGTTATTTACTCCACTTTTATTATTAGATTGTAACCTTTATATACATCTCTATCACGTTAGTCAAGCAATCCAATTTCAATATAATTACTAAATAAGTTGTATACATTTTCTAAAAATAAAAGCGAAAAGCCAAATCTATTATAATCCTAAACAAGAAGAGGATTTAAGAACATCCCAGTCCGTGTATTAGCAGTCAAGTCACGGGACCCAATCGTGGATCACGAGAATAAATAAATACATGATAGCACAAACTTTGGTACTATATATATAAAAGTGTTGTATATAGTTTATGGGTTTAAACATATTGTAACCTGTTATACCTACACCTAGTTCAAACGAGGTCAACTTAAAAATTCATTTGATTTTTTTTAATTTTGCCATATAACACAAACAATACAGTTTATATTTATTAACTGTAATGGTATAAATACTTAACTTAATTAAACTTAAATAAAAAAACGTATATGTTAGTAGAATACTTTGAATAACATACATGTCATGGTACAATCATTGTAAAAGTATCTATAATAATCGAAGTTGATAAAAAATGCCTTGATCTTAAAAAGGAATAATACCTAATAAGTACAATACTGAATTACTTAAATACTCTGCGATTTCAATGTTAAGTATTTATCTAACTATAGCTTTTTTAAATTAACTTTTAAAAAAACCGTTGCAATATCACATGCAGACTGTATAATAAGATGAGAGTACAATACGTATTGTAAAGGAGCTTTGAAATAATTTTAGAATTATGTTTAGATGTCTGCGGCAGACAACGTTTTTCTTTCATACGTTGAATAGAAAGGACAAAGGACCCACAGGATAAAAGCCGACGTGAATATGAGTGTAGAAAATATTTTAAGAGAAGTACATTTCTTTGTTTTTAAAGAAAATGGACGCCTGAGAAATGTTTAGTTCGAAATTCGTTGGAATCTCATTTTGACTATAATTAAAATGTAATTACGTTTTGTAAAATGTTCGGATACAATTTTGGATAAAATTTTGTTTTATTTTTAAGTAAGTAATTACTTTTGAATTCAGTGGGTTTTTTATTGATCAGGAAATTTAAATAACAAGGCGGCAAAGAAATTTATAATATGCCTTTTGAAATTTATTTTTGTTGTCCTAAAATAGTCACAAAAATTATGTAAATAGTTTATTAAGGTAAAAAAACACAACATCATTTTTAAAACTAAAAGTCCTATGAATGTCTTCAAAGAATATTATATACAGTATGTTCTTGTAAATCACCGTGATACCAGAAGCATATTGTGCTGTCAATTACGCGGGAAAGAAATGGCGTCGTACACCTCATAAATATAAGAATAAACGTGGATAATTCATCGTGGACTGAATTAAATATTAGGAAAAGCAGTGTGTAAAATCTCTTTCATTATGCGAGAGTCGAAATTCGCCATGAATTTGTATAATGTTGATGGTAGTATTGCATGCGACCATATGTGGTCGGGCGACGGGTTATAATACGTGTGTCGCCACCCCATTACTCGTGGGTGTCGTAAGAGGCGACAGAAGGTAATTCTGCTGCATAATATCTTTAGCAATTAAAGTAAGAGCCGAGCATTACACGACTGGGCCAAGCTCGCACCGTTGAAATGACCAGCCCCCATTAGAAGATCGGCGTGAAGCAGTACTGCACTGTGTTTCGTACGATGAGCGGGTGACCGTAGGCCTGTAATCCAATCCCATTAATCCCATCCTATTCTACTCCTTTCCCAACTTCCTATCATTATTCCTTTCCTCCCCTTCCTTCAAGCCGGCAAGGCATCGACGACACTTTGATGTTGCTGATTTTCCTGAGCTGCGTTCAGTCACTTAACATCAGATGAACCGCATGCCCCGCTTTCCTGCTATCACATAAAAAGTAAAAAATAATATAAAGCATAAAAATTTCAAGAAAGAATTCAAAGAATATTGTTTACAGCATGTTCTTGTAAAGCAACGTGATACCAAAAGCGTGTTGTGCTGTCAATTACGCGGGAAAGAAATGGCGTCGTACCCGTACGGGAACACCTTGTAGATATATGAGTGAAGGTGGATAATTCATTGTGAGCTGAGTTAAATATTTAGAACAGCATTGTTTGATAAACCTCTTTATTGAGTGTCGAGTTGGACATGTATTTGCGTTATTTTCGTAGTATAAATAAGTTTTTTCGTAAGCACTCAAAAACAGTGCAATTAAAAACATCAATTATTTTAATTAAAAATAAAATAATATTGTTAAAAATAAAAATATTTAAGCTGGGTTTAGTGTAGCATTAGGTGAATTTCAGGAACTTGTGTTCCCAAAAATTAAGCACAATAATAACCATTCAAAGATTATTGCCATAGATGTCATATTAAGAAAATATGATATGAGTAATCTATCAGGGATGTGGATATGCGTAACATCCGCAAACGATACGTCTGCCCTTTTTTGCTTCATCCATATGGAACAGCCGGGATCCATCGATCTTTAGTCGAATATACAACAACTTTTTTTTTTACGAGGGGAAATGCCTTCGCATACCCGGCCGTCTGGGGAAACGACCGGGTTATGTCGGACTTGCACCGACTAAAACCCCTCGATGTTCCTTCACACACCTTGTGGGGGGCTCACGGGCACGCCGTAGCATTCTTCCGCGAACCCCCCGCGAATATACAACAACTAGATCAACTAGCCATCCAAAAGATAAGCCAGAATGAATTAAAAACAAAATGCCCTTATTACTTTACAGTTTAACGTCCCTAACATCAATTTATTAATAACTAGCTCTCCGCCCGCGGCTTCGCCCGCGTGGACTACAAATTTCTGTACTTTGTGAATTTTTGAAGTAGAGGTGGTATGACAATTTTTAAGATTTAGAAACGTACGTTTGTAAAAATATATCTAGTAAAAGGTTTAAGTTCGAAGTATATCCTACATTAAATATAACAAAAGTGTCACTGTTCAGTTTTATATAATTCTAATAATTCTATTTTATTTCTTTTTTGTAAAATATTGACATTTTGGAAATCTGTCGTGTACTCTCAGAATAAAAGAGTTGATGTTTCCATGGATTCAACACATATTTGCTTATGGACGCAAACAATATCTTCTGCATGTTGGTAAGTCTTTATTGTGATTAGCCGCCATTATCGTAATCTACTTTCAAGATCAAGAGAAGGCTACATTTATCAATAAAAAGTGCTTTAAATAACACTTAAAAGATTAAATTTAATGGACCTACGCGCATTGATGATGTGTTTTGATGGATTACTTTGAACCCTCATATCTTTTTTATTTGTTAACCGATTTGAATGAAACAAACACCAAAACCTCCGGGGGGCTAGCCGTAATACATAATCGAAAACTGTATTTAAATCGGTTAAGCCGTTTCGAAGTTGACTGCGTACAAACGCCCGACAAACAGACAAACAGACAAACAGACAAACCGACAAACAGACAAAAATTCTAAAAATCATTGTTTCGAGTTTAGAATCATAAATGAAACACGAAACACTAATTTTTTCTTGAAAATATTAAATGTCACGGCTAGTCTACGATTTTATTATATGTATAGATTTTAGTGAGTAAGTCGCTATAATAATAATATAACTAACTAAAAACTTACCAGTATAAACCTTTACTCATAAAAATATGATAATTCTTTAATTTTGTACTTTTACTTTGAATTACCGACAGCTAAAGTCAGGTAATCTCTGTATTTATACTTTGTATTGACATTTCTTGATGGAATTGCATGTCACTTTTATTTAAAGAAAAATACATGTTTATACTTTCAATTCGCTTATATAAACACTTTTTAAAATAATGATTTATTTAAACACGACTGGTTTCGTACATCAAGTCAGGTAGTTTAAAAAAATAATGATTTATTTAAACACGACTGGTTTCGTACATCAAGTCAGGTAGTTTAAAAATATTTGTGTATTAATTTTCAATTGAATGGAATTTTTTATACATTGTATGTGTATTTTCATGTTAAAACAATTCTCTATGAAATATTCCAACTTCATTAGACGAGTTTTTATATTGATTAGAAAAATTAAACTTTCAACTGAATTACTGTGAACAAAGGAGTTCTAATAGCGATATCGAAACTAAATTATTGTACAAAGACTCCACCAGAGAGCTGGCAATAAAATTTTCAGATACGGGACGTCTTAAGATTTTTATCCTCAACTTATTCATTAAAATACCTGAATTATTTCGGGGCGTTCTCAGCAATTTGTCACTGCGATAAACCCTACGTGCGATGAATTATCTTATACTACGTTCGTCTTTTTGAATAATTACGGTCGCACCTTTTGGAGTGGAATTAAATGGTCATTTCCTTGGCCTTTGTTAGTCAATTGTTTGCGAATGTTGGGGACGGTGCTGGTCTCGACGAGTTTGGGATGTGTTGTTTTAACACTTTTCATTAAGGCCTGTTAATAAAAACGGTCACATGTATAATTATTGCGAAATATTATGATATTTTGTATAGTTTAATATATTATAGTATAATACGATTTTGTTACTGCTTGTGAATATAGCACACCTACAAGGTAGGACATGCATGGATTATAAAAAAATACTGTAACAATATATATTACCATTATTACCAAATTAATTATTTCATTTAATTGTGTATATAAGATGTTAAATAGATGTTTCATTTGTTTACAGGACATTCAGAACAGGTTCCTAAACACGTAAAAAATAAAAAAGTGTCGGCGAGGCTTTGTTAATTTAATACTGTTGGAAACATTTGAAAACAGCAAAAGATATCGGCTATCGGTCGTCGACTACTGGCATCCGATATCGGATCGGATAATGGGCAAACACCCTAATGTATATGATGAAATTGAGCTTTAACTAATTCTGTCATTTACAGTTGAAATCTAATTTCCTCTTTGTCGTCATGACCTAGCTCAATCGCCTAAGCATGAAGCAAGGTAATATTATATTAGATCGATATGCAATATACGGAATGCAATGAATAAATTTACAGGGTTCGTTACCAGGATAGAGTGGGACTTGCTGCGACGATGCAAATTATTTATAGGTTATGCTTGAGCCCGTTTAGAGGACCTTTGAATATACTTGTATGGATATAAAGACTTTCAAAATATTCTTTAAGTCGAATACGTAGTCCGCGTTAAGGAAATAGAGGTGTTTAAATAGTTCTTTAGCTAAAAACAAATAGACTAAAAAAATTAAACTAGCTGAACTCCGAGGATTCACCTGTGTATATAACCCGTTCCTATAGGATTTTCGGGATAAAAATTATCCTATGTCATTCCGGGGGTTTCAAGGAGTCTCTGTACAAAATTTCATCCAAATCGGTTTTGTAGTTTCGGAGCCTATTCAATACAAACAAACAAATCTTTCCTCTTTATAATATTAGTATAGATGATAATAATGCCCCATTCCCAAACAACAAATATTACTTACAGGAGGTGATAGGTGATATTTTATAGATCGCAGGAAATTGAAGAAACCCAAAATTTAAGCCAACGGAATATTCGCGTGATCTTTACTTAGTATCCTCAATTTTTCTGATATTTGAAAACAAAAATGTCACTCACCGCTCGCAGGCGTCACATGTCAGCTACAACGCGCAGTCTGTAATGTACAGGTTACATTGTTGCGGTTTTATTTCACTCATTTCTATACTTGTGTTTTTTGTTACATTAGTGTATTTTATTATGTCAAAGCAGGCAAGCGGAGCATGCGGTGCAACATCCACAAGATCAAAGTATCGCAGATGCTTGCCAGCTTAAAGAAAGAGGTGATTTCGTGATATGAAAGTGTGGGAGGAGAAAAAAGAAAAGGATGGGAGAGAAATGTGATGGGAATACAGGCCTCCGGGCTCCCGCTTACCGTAAGCAACACAGTGCAATATTGCTTCACGCCGATTTCCGCCGCAGTATTTGTATTAAAAACATAACAAAAGTTACATAATCTACTTAATTTTACAAATATCACTTTTCAAATTTGTATTATGCTAGTAAGTTTCATGATAGTAATTACAATTCGTTAAAGGACATGTCTAGTGATGTATATAAAATTAGGAATTACGCGTAATTAGTTGCATTGAGATGGTTTACACTCACTGTGTTTTTAACTCTCGGTCCTTGAATGCGAGGAGACACCTGGCCGCTAAAACGCTGATGAAGGACTTACATGTTATATTTTTTCCAATGTACCGACAGTAGATTGATTAATTTTATTTAATTTGAACTACCTTACGATGATGTACAAAACCGGTCTGTTTAAATAAATAAAACATTATTGTAAAAAGTGTTAATATAGTGGAATTGAAAGTATAAAAATGTGTTTGTCTTTATATAAAAGTGATAAGTGCAATTCCATCAAGAAGTATCAATACAAAGTATAAAGTATACTGATGAAGGACCTCCGAATTGGTCCGAAACTGTCGGTCTACACTCTACACCAAATTCGAAACACAGTGAGTATAAACCGTCTTAATACAACTAATTATATGATGGCTTGTCGTTAAACCAATAGCGTGTAATCTCTGTAAGAAAAAAACCAAAACCCAAAACAAAAACGTCACTTGCACATGACCGGTCCACGGAAAAACAAAATATCTCACCACACGACCGTCACACGTCAGCTACAACGCCCCGTCTGAAATCCAGGTAATATTGCGGTTTATTTCACCCATTTCTATAGTCATAATTTTACTGCGTAAGGGAGGCGTGAATTTTTGGGAGTAACTTATTGCATTACATGTAATTATAATATAATATAATAAATATTTTAGTTATACCCATACAAGACTAACGTGAAAAAATGCGACCATCAATGACAATGTCATCTATTGACAATCGCTTCATAGTTGAATTTAAAACTCTTTATTTTCGAGTTCTTACCTAATAAATGATATAATACTTTCCTTTTTATTTTATTTGCAGAATGGTTCGTGTATTTTAAATACACACGAAGGCATTTTAAAGCTTTATGTCGTAACCAAGCCACGGTTGCTTTGTAAGGTACTGTCAACAATCTGTAATCAAGGGAGCTCGGATACAAAATGAATGCGGTTGAAATCTCAAAATTAGCGTGCTAGTAACATATCTATAGTTATTTAATATCATTGATTACAAGGGTAAAAGTTCGCAACGCAAAAAGAGGTTAAATATCACTATAATTGCAATTGAGTAACCACTAGACGAGTATTGTGTTATATATGGAAATTGGATCAATTTAAAGCTTTGTCTGATCTTATGAGGGCGCATTCTAAAATCACGTGTATTTTTAATTTCATGAACTAGACTGGAAGTTACGTTCACTACAATGGTCAGTCTGTTTACACTTTACATGAGTCGGAACGGAAACGATTAACTTTGATACTATTATTATCATTCATGTTTTTGTAGGCAAATATTTTGTGCATTAATTTTAAGTGAGTGATAAATAATTTTAAGAAATAAAGTACTTCACGAAAGTAAGTGAAAGGAAATCAGCGTATTATATATTTTTTCACTTATATGCCGAGATTGCATTCACGGTGAAAAATTGTCAATATAAAGTGTAATTTAACTGTATAGTTCACTAAATTGAGACTTACTATACCATACCAACCATAATAATATAATAGAATAGAATAGAAAATCACTTATTGGGACACTATTTGGGAATAATTGTTAACATCATTACTATTTTGCCTTTATAAAAAAAATGAAATAATAATGAAATAATTAATAATTCTGTAGTGTTCGCGTAATTCTGGAATGCTCAACGCTGGTATTCCACAATTGTTTATGCTATTGAAAAATTCGCACAAAAACTTTGCTCACACATCAGATATAACACGCCTGAAACGGACAGGTTAAATTGTTGCGGTTTTATTTCACTCAGTTCTAAAGTATCGTGTCGGTTACTACACAACGCCAAAAAAGAAGAATGACTGAAAATAACATGAAATCGTGTATGACGTCAGAAGCTTGTGTACATAATAAATTTATAGTATCTTTTTGTTGACATTTGACTGCCTCGTTGGTCTAGTGGTTGCATGTTTGACTACAGATCGGGTTCGAATCCCTGGTGGAGCCAAAAAAAATGTAATTGGGATTTTTCTGACTAAGAAATCTCAGTGATAGCCCTGAATCTGGAAGTTGGCGTTGCAAGTGTTGGAACACCCCCACCTTATCTCTGGCTGGTCGTGTCGGTCTACCGTCCCATCGCGTTACGAGAGTAAAGGAATAGAGAGTGCACCTGTCTTTGCGCGTACACTTGTGCACTATAATATCTCCTGCATAGCTGGCTAGTCTCTGTTCAGATTAGCCACCATAGCCGAAATCGCTCAGGGGAGCTATTACGTATACGAGTAGCGAAATTGATTATTGGTAGACCCTTCTCATAAAAAAATATATAAGCATTCAAAAATGTCTAAGTTTTTTCAACATCCAATAATACTCATTATTGCGTAATTTACTTTCTTTTAGAACGTAAAAGGAAAAACAGGAATGTCTTGCCCAATGTTAATTATAAAAAGGCCGTGGAGTAGCAAATTAAGTATTAAAAGAAACGCAGGTAAAAAGTAAATTACGTGAGAGAGGGTTCCATAATGTATATTGTATTTTAAAATTTAATTGAGAGCGCCCTTAAAGATACATTTTAGAAAAGTTATCAAAATAACTTTTCTAAAATTTAAGTCGTATATTTTTTAAATAGGCTTTTTGAGAGCTCCTTGTAAACGTCACATTTATATTTTTTATTTGCCAAAAAATAACCGATATTATCTACCGATATTTTTTTAATATATCCTAATGGACTTAAACGATTCTTAAGTTAAATTGTTTCTAACTTTAATAATGATCATCTCGATATGACTTCAAGTTTTCGAGAAATTTCGGACAAACATATATACATCCTTACAAACATGCACACAAGCCTAGAAAAATATATCATCATACTCAAATATTATCCAATTCCAGCAATATTTCATACATATCAAACTGACAACTTTTTTGAATTCAGCTAAAAATCCAATCGAGTTAAAACAAATTCTCGAATGAAAGCAAAAGGTCTATTGGCACCAATTGCTTGCCTATTTGAGAACTGAAATAAAAGTTATACTCGGATTTAGTCTTAAAACTTGGGCACCAGCCAAAACAATCTCATTGAAACTTCATCGTTCTGGAAACTTCCCGGATCGGTACAAATGTTACAGGGCCTGTAGTGAGGACCTAATAACGGATTCCGATTTGATTTTTAATTCAGATTATTAAGTGTTAATTATATACACATAATTGACTCAAACTGGTCCGAATTCAGCTTCATGCTAGCTAAAAACCGCTAAATAAAGTGCAGATTTGTGGATAAGTATACACATATATATTCATTAAATACAACTAATAAACACTAGAAGAGTTCTCGAATTTTTTTTCAACTCGCATTTATACACTATTACGGCCTACGTTTCAGACTTTAGATTTATTGAAACAACTAACAACGAATTATTCAATCAAACGGCTTATTTTATACTCGAGCTAAAAATACAATTTATAGGAATTTTTCGACATATCCTAAACATAACGAAATATTGAACAAAAATTTGAAAAATTATTTGCTTTATGAAATCACGCATTAACCTTGTTGTACATAAAAGGCTTATTTTATACCCTAGCTAAAAATACAGTTTTCTGGAATTTTTCGACATAACCAAAAAAACTAAATATAGAACAAAATTTCTCTGCTTGTAAAACCTTACAAGTCTCAAAGGACCTACAAAAAATAAAGATGATTGAAGAAAAAATGTATCAAAAATATCTAGAGTTTGTAGGAGACTTGACGTGGTTTTGACGCAACATTCGTAGGATTCCAAACTTGAGAAAAGAGCTTCTATTCAAGCTGTCGACCCGCCAGTCTGTCTGTCCATTAAGATTATTTTCAGGATGCTTCGAGGAACCCATTTTCAATATTCTTTCGTGAATAATTATTGTTTGTGGTTTATGATATTACGTTTTAAGATATTACTAAAGTAATCGGGAAAATATTGATATTAAAAGTGACATAGCTTGTGCAAATATTTTATTCAAATTATACTCACAAACATCATGAAAATCTTTATATAAATAAAACTCAAAGGTGACTGACTGACGTACCAAGGAAACAGGGAAAACAGATATACGCGGGTGAAACTACAGGGCACAGCTAGTAAACTATATAATTCATAATTCATCATTCACTACAATCGGCAGTTTCAAATATTATCGAATTTCAACAAACAAACAAACAAAAAACATACGAACAATTTTTTCCTCTTTGTAACATTTTGTAACAAAAAAAGTAAAAAAACTATGCACATAGTAACTAATAAGTAATCAGTATCCAAGATTCTACTCCCAAAATTTTCCACAACTATCACACCAAAAAAACATAACGCATAAAATCCACTCAACCGTAACCAAAAGTCCGCATTAACCATCCCATACATTGCAATTATAACGAGAATTTTACAATAAAGCGGTAACGGTAATACTATTAAACTCTTTCAAAATAATAACAAGCAATGGCCGCGGTTCAGCCTCGCAAAAATTGTGCCAAATTACGCAAATTAAGACACAGCTTGCTTTCATGGTTGGTATTTAAAAGTTCTGCCGTTTTCAGTTTCATTAACGGTTATACCTCGGCTTAACGGAGGTAATTTTGCGATGTAACAGCGGCTTGATGTGTCATGATTTTTGTTATCATGTGTGCTTTATAGAAGGTTCTGCAGCGAATTATGTTGGTATTGTGTCTATGAGAGTATTAGTCGTTTTCATACGCGAATTTTGCTGGCCTAAAAATGTTTCATAACTTTGTCCTCGGACTTATGGGTTATATATTTTGAAGAGCTGTGCCCCGCGGTTTCATCGGCGTTGTTCTCCCATTACCGAGGGATTTCCTAGATGAAAGGTATCAAATGTCCTTTCTCGAAATTCAAACAATCTCTGTATTCGCATTTATAACATGCAGTTCGGAATTGAAATAAATCGTGTTTACTTAAATAATGTGTGAGTAAGTTTTAAGAATAATTTAATTAGAAACAATTAAAATATTTATACATTAAATGAAGTAAGGGCAACTCAAGAAATTAAATATAAGTTATATATATGAATAAGTTAACGTACATAAAATATTCTTAAATATTTGTTAATATATCATTCTGTCCCCACCATTGAAAACTGTATAAAAATCTATTAGTTTCTTATTATGGTCGAAATATTTTTTATGTAATTTTTTTTTGATATACTTTCATTTTTTCACTAACATGAATGTATATGGAGTCATCTGAAATAAAATATTCTTAATTTGAATTAAGTTATATCTCGTATTTTGGTGTGCCTAGGTGTGGCATAGGCGTCCTCTAACTTGCAAACATTTAAGTCCCTTAAAATAACCAGTACCTTAGTCTTTACTCAATTCGTGAACACAATCCTAGAAATACACCATTATAAAGTTTTCGCGCGAACATGCTTTACTGCCGGCAACTTTTTACATCCTGCAATAAACATATAATGTGGACGTGGTTTTATCGCCGCACTAAAATGTTCCACTTTTTTTCCAATTATAGTGTTAATTACCCTATTATTTAAGACTTATTTTGCTTTACGGGAAACGCTGAATTATGCAGTTTTAACACTGTTACGTAACTTTATTTTATTTTGATCGCAGTAATTTGTGACATTACAGAAGTTTATGTTTATGTTTTTGTGATATTTCTTTTTTACTTTTTTATTAAAAACAATAAAGAAGGCGGTAGTGTTTGTGCACTTTACAAATTCTAAAACCTTTAATGTCTCGGGTTCTCGGGTGGTGGGGAGTGCAGTCACGCAAAAGCCTCGAGTACCAGTATTAGTGTATAATCTATGGCCTCGAGCGTGAGCGGACGTTTTTTACCCTGGCTACTGGTGGCGTAACGAGCCATATTACTACTTATTATACGGGAGTACATATAAATGCAAACTCATAGTCTAGTAGAAAAAAAAAGGCATTCGATTGAAAATTTTAAGATAGTAGAAGGTACATAACTGGGCATAAATAAGTGTACAGATGTAAAGGGAAATGTAGTTTTAAGATATTTAAAGCTTATCCATTTAAGAATGGATATTAAGTCTGTCAATCATCACTGCACATACGGAAGATTGTTATCTGTGAGGAGCCAAAAAATAACCTTTCATCCATAAACTTATTTATACTATCTATACTAATAATATAAAGCTGAAGAGTTTGATTATTCCAAAGCGCTCATCTCAGAAACTACTGGTCCTATTTAAAGAAATCTTTTCGTGTTAGATAGACCATTGATCGATGAAAGAAAAATTACGTTACCCTCCTATAGGAGGGTATACTGACTACTAACACTAGTGTTGCATCAAACTAGACAAACGTTTTTGTATTTGCTTTTAGGCGTCACTCGAGTCTTCGGTCTTTTATCCTCTAATCTGTGGCTATAGCTATGAAATATCAAAGCTTGTCATCCATTTAAGAATATTAAGCCTGTCTAACATCACTGCACATACGGAAGACTGTTATACCCTTACATCCATACACTTATCTATACTATCTATACTAATAATATAAAGCTGAAGAGTTTGATTATTTAAATGCGATCATCTCAGAAACTACTGGTCCTATTTGAAGAAATCTTGGCGGAAAAATTACGTTATCCTCTTAAAGTGTTGCGTAAAACCAGACAACCGTTTTTTATATTTGCTTTCGAATTTTGTATTTGCTTTTAGACTCGAGCCTTCGGTCTTTTATCCTCTAATCTGTGGCTATAGCTATGAGATATCAAAGCTTGTCATTCATTTAAGAATGGATATGAAGTCTGTCTATCCTCAGCGCACAAAGCCTCAAAGGGAAGTTCGTTACCTGTGTGGAGCCAAAAAAAATAACCTTTAATCCATACACTCGGGCTATGAAGCGCAAATTCCATTAAATTCCGGGAAGTCAACGGATTAGGAACTGTGGATATTCTGTCTGGATATTATTCTCGGTAAACGTGTACGTGTCTATTGGCGTGTCACGAATTGTTATATTGGCACAATGTCAGAGCGAATTGCCATAATAAACAAAAAGTATCATCTATGAATTTATTGGCGGTTCTGTTTTTATGAGTGCAACAATGAATTATGAAAAAAACTCGTTACCAAACTTTCAAATAAATTGTTTTTCTATGTATTTTGCTTACATCATCATAATGGATAGGATTAGTACCTACAGAGTTTCTAGTAGAAAAAACAGTATTTTTTATCTCTTAACTAGTTGTGTACCACGGTTTAATAAATTATAATGACAATATGGCATTCTAATAGTAATTAACTTTTCAAATCCAAGTATTTTTTTTTCTTTCTTTCTTTCAATTATTAAATATTACATTTTACATTACATTAGTATTTAACATTATAGTATAAAATGTTTTTATAGCACGCCATTTTGCTATGTACCATATTCAACTTTTCCGCGTTTTACACCCATACACACATATCTACACAATTTCACAAAAGAATATTTTTAACGTTGAGCGTTGCAACTAAAATCCATTTTATCATTTGAGTGCATTGTTTAACCAAATAAATCTAACCAGGCTTTAACAAATAAATCCAAAATCAATGAAAAAACCATTGTAGGTATAGTAACGCGGTTTAACAATCCAATAAAATACATCCACTTAAGTTGTCAACACCAGTAATACAAATAAAAATTAATATTATTTGCAAAATAATACTTAAATGATTCATAGTTGTTCAACGATACCAAAAAAAATTTTTTGACCCCTAAATGCCCGAAAAATGTGATTTAAAATTTACCAATTTCTGAACGAGGGAATTTACCCGATTTATGAACCTGTAATAAAACTACGGATAGGTAGACCAAAGAGAAAGTTTATTTTCATATTGTCTATGAAGACGTGAAGACTACTGAATAAGCAAAATGTAAATAGTAATAAAAAAACAATACATAAATAATAAATAATTAACAGAATTATTTACCTACAAGACGTAAGAGGCATTATTATTAATCAGTACATAAAACCTGTTAATAATTAAAACGTTATTCACTACCTTTTTTAGGTTCCCTAAAAACATTTCTAGCGTTCACAGCGGCATACCAAACCATTTAATTCCACACACATTTGCCATGACTTACTATCTCGCATTTACTAACCCGTAAAACTACTTACCACCGACTCAGTGGGGAACCGAAAATATATGAAAAATAAACTGGACTTAAGTGGAATGCTCACCGCCCGCCGCGTCAATACATAATGTGTATGGCCTTCCTGAGTAAGAAAATAATAGAAAATGTTTTCGATGTATAAATCACTGATACTGTTTTATTTATTCAATATATTGTAAGCCCTAAATGGAGGATAGAGTGATATTTTATTAAGTGTAGATAGGAATCGAAATAAACCTCAGTTATTTATTAGAGAGGGTGTTATATGGTAGTTATTTTTATGGAAGATCAATTGGTAAGAGACGTCTCTGAAGTGTAAAAGGTGCGCATTTGCAGAGCGTTTTAATGAATTTGTAATATCGTATCGTACTTTTTAAGCACACTAATTTTATGTTGGTATCTATTGTATCAAGATTCTTTTCCTTGTGTCTAAGAACTGGTGACGACCAATAGAATCACTGAATAGCTATACAACCATAAAATGCTACTTTTACACTCATATCCAATTATGGTTTCTGCGAGCTTTTCATTTTCTGGCTAAAGAAAGTCAAATTAGGAATTTATTTAAAAAAAATATTTGAAGGGATTTCAATTTTTCAAATAATTTCTAAGGTAGACTACGGACGGACGCAAATAGGACTGTTACAGTACTATTTTTTAGTCTAAAAGAAGACATCTAGTGCAATTTACAATCAGGAAAGGCGACCTTCTCTACACAATCGCACCTTAATCCCGTAGTAATTTGTAAGACTTGTTTGTGAATACATAAAACCCAAATTACACAAATCAAATTAGACGAACGAATACAAGTGACAAAGAGTAACTTCTTAACAGATGTCAAGTTGGTATCAGTACAGAGAAATAAATCACTTCGTAAAAGGCAATTAAATTGCTCAGAAATAGAGCCTTCACAGGCACTCGGGGTGATAAGAACGCGTCAAGAACTTTCGAAACACTTCAAACTTGAGTTTGTTTTGAGGAAAATGAAATTGTGTTTTTGTACTAGTTAGCAAACTGCTCATGAATTATTTACATCGGTTTATAAATGTTTCATTTGTATTGTTTAATGACGTGTGATGTTTAATGGTCTTCCCACGTTGTAGTGTCTTATAATGCCTAACAATTCTGTCAGAGGTATTGATAAGGGTACAACCAGTTGATGTATGTTTGGTGAAGATGCTGTGTTGCTTTTTTAACCAACTTCCGAAAAAGGAGGTTAACCGTTTAAAATGTGTGTACGTAACATTGGTATTGGAAAATATTTGAGTACAATGATGCATTGAGGCCTCCAAGCTCGTTCCAATGATGATCTAAAGAAAAACGAGTATTTTTGCCCTCCTCATTTTGGAGAGTTGGTTAAATGCATCTGATCATTGACGAACTTCGTACTCAAACCCTAGAGATGTTTGTCCAGAACTGGGCCATTAGCTCTAATTTCAGGCTAACGCAATTAATTCTAGCTACATTGGACCCTAATTTAGGATATTCAAATACCTTGCGCTTGGACACGGGAAATCCATTAGAGCTGTTTTTGCTGCCGCTGCAATTCTGCCATTGTGGATGTAGCAAACATCTGGATTAAAGAATTGATAATTTAAAGACAACTTAAATTTTGCTCTAAATTTAACCCTTTTGATAGTGAGGAAGAATGAATTTAAATTAAAATATACTTTATACTTTGTATTGATACTTCTTGATGGAATTGCATATTACCTTTATATAAAGACAAACACTTTTTTATACTTTCAATTCCACTGTATTAACACTTTTTACAATAATGTTTTATTTATTTAAACACGACCGGTTTCGTACATCATCGACAGGTAGTAAAAATTGATGACTCACACACTTATTACTTTGTTAATACACATAACTACTATTTCCATTGATGTAATGTCATCATGCAAACACAAGCTACATGAAGTGCTTCATTGATTTAACTCCGTTATATCTAATACTAGCTGATCCGCACGGCTTCACTCCCGTAGGATAAGAGCCTATAAGATATATCCTATGTTACTCGTGGATAATGTAGCTTTCGAATCTTGAAAGATTTTTTAAAATCGGTCCAGTAGTCTATAATATTAGTGTAGACATCATTCTGATGAAAAGTAGCTATCACTCGCGATAATGCATCGACAATTTTTTTTTCCTATTTATTTTTTTCCCTTTCCTGATGTGCTATGCTACTACAGCCTTAGTCTTTCTTCCGAGCCATAGGTAGCTAATTTACAAAATAAGAAAGAACAATTTTTAAAATGGCTATAAAAGAAAAAGGTCGACATTTTTAATACCGGATTTGTGTACAGAATTCGATAACCACAATTACTATGACACAAAGCACACAGATAAAATTACACAAAATGATAATGTTACAGATAATAAATAAGGTGATTTGAGGCTGTCACATGAAACTGGCCTTTGATTCAGCACAGCGTAATCTCTGAGCAATTGATGGCATAATTATATCTTTGGCACTGTTTGCCGTTGCAAATTATGGCAAATTGGCGGCTCGGGGTATTGGGATACGGTTACGTATTAATAAGCTTAGGCGGTCAAGTCTTACGGCCATTTTCAATATTCTATCTATCCCTTGTTTTGCTTACTAAAGTCAGACAAATCTATCTATTTGCACTTACTTTGATTTCAATATGCTGTCGACGGATATAATCTTTGATACATTATTAAAAACGGTTGTTAGTGACAGTAGATCAACAAGTCTCGGGTACGATTATCGGGTGGGGCTAAATAAATGTTATTAGAGTTTTGTAACAAAAGAATTAACAACCTTGAGTTAGGAAAGCGGTGTTGGACCGCCTTGTCTGGGAAAGTGTGTAAAGCTATAGCTGCTGATGGCTTTACATCTGATCTCTTACTTTCTTACCTTCATGTTCTATTGGAATAGAAGCTTTAATGCATTATGAGGCACTGATGCACATATCTATTGTTAATAAACTAATGACTGATTTTCACTGATATTGTCCATCGTGACTCAAATTCTGTAAATGCTATATCGGATACTAAACTAATACGATTACGGATTATTGATACATTAGTCATCTATCCAGATTAATGGACATTGAATTGTTTAATAAATAATACTGAAATAGAATTACTGGAATTGGAATGAATATGGAAATTGGCTTCATTGTAACTTTACTACAAAATGTACCTACCTTATTGTGTCTTTAGACTGTAAAATAAAATTATGGTTATTGACCGAGCGAAGCGAGGTCTCGTAGTCGAGGTGGCCGGGTGATTGTATGTTTGTATGTAAGTTGATAAACTTTGTCAGACGATGACTTGAGTATTATTTATCCGATCTTGAAAAAAAATCATGGGCAAATAGTTTAGACAAAAGGAAATGTGGAGTTCGAAGATGAGTCGGGGGTAACGAAGATAGAAATAGACGGGGGTGAAATACACGATTTTCATATGAATATTTCAACGCGCGGGAGCCAATTATTAATAAATAATGTTTTTGTTTTATGTCTTATTATGTAATGGAATTTGAAACATGATTTTGAACAGTTTCGATTACAAAAGGAGAGACAAAAATATTCAATCAAGTTGTCAAGGCAACGCTACAGTTTAGCACAGATGCGGGTCGGAGTCTCCGCCACGGGCTAAAATCGAATAATTTTTCCGCCTTTCCCTTGTTTCAAATGTGAAATTGTAAAAAAAGACTTTTTAATTTAGATTTCAGTTGTTTTTGCGAGAGTGCAAAGAGAGACGAATTTTAGAACGGTTTTTGGAGAATTGGAAATATTTTTCTAACAAACCAATGCCACCATATAGCTTTAAATTGAGATCAGTTGAATGTTCATCGCTGCGAGAATTGTAACTTTGAGTAACTTTATCTGTTTGTTTAAGTCAATTAAACTGGACGTAGCACTGAAAATCAGTAGTTGAACATAATATGCTGATGATTTGACCTGATAAAAAATATTATTAGGAAAAAAATCAAGTTTACAGTTACATTTACAATTACAATCAAGTTTTTATGAAGTTTGGATAATAGGTACCTACAAAAAAATCGATAAAAATATAAACTTAAAAAGAAAATTCTCAGATCGGGCCGGAAATTTCTTAAGTTTTCAATATTTCACACTAGCTGGGTTTGGTCCAAGAAGTGCATTATCTTAAAATTCTTCATCTGCACATATATTAAAACAGTAACCAGACCATCTCTGTACATTATTTTTTTTAAGAAGAGTATTTGCTATGAATTAAAGACCCCAAAACCATGGTTAGAATTTTTTTCTGTTTGTCTGTTTATGCGTCAATCAGATATGTATCGATGGCAGGACCGTAGCGATATTTAATTTCTAAAGATGTTTATAATATTCTAAAAAACTATGGCTGACGGTTATCGCACTCTCTCTACACAATACACAATTATGTAGTCCGCGCGAGCAAAGCTGCGGATGAAAAGCTAGTTATAAATATTTTTATAATTCCCGTAAAATAAAATAGTAAAAACCTCGAAGCCTATTAACACCGAAATTCGATTCAGTGACTCAGAAATGTTTGATTTTGAAAGTTTTCAATTTTTGGGCATGGATAAAATTGGCGCATAAATCCAAAGGTAACACTCGATGAGCCGAGCCAATATTTGTGGAATTCACATTGGAATCATACATAGGCTTATAACTTTATGCACAAATTTGCTCTACCCCGACTTTCGTTTTAAAATTGTATTATTAAGATTTATGTTTTATAACAATCACACAGTTTTGGTTCGATTGAATTGTGTAGGAAAACTACTTTTTAAGACGTATCTACTTTAATGTCGTTCTTTAGAGTTTATACTTAATTCTAATACAATTGAGTGTCTTAGCATAATTCGCGCGAATGCGTGTTGCCGGCCGACTCTCTGACGTTAAACGTCAAACTAGACAGATTAAAAATGACAGACAGCCCAAATGTCATTATGAAGGATCGTTGTGTTACAAAATGAAATAGACCTAATTTTTAGTTTGCACTTAAAAGAGATTCAGTACTAGGTTGTTAGTTGTAAACTACATACTTGTGCACTATAACATCTCCTGTGTACCTGGCTGATCTCTGCTGAGATTAGCCACTATAAACGCTTTTAGTCAGGGAGGTATTATTATTAATAGTTGTAAAATAATTTGTATTGTGTTGAAAATCTGTATGAATACTTCCAATTATAAGTACAACATATTATTCTGCACTTTTTAAATTGAGTACGTAGAAAAATGTATCATCTATTTCCACAACACATTTCTATGAAAGTAAAAATGCCGTACATCTAAAACAATAATAAAAGTGGCACGGTTCTGGAACAGTTTTATTTTAACGTAAAAGCATCTTTACGATTCCACTCCAGAAGGCTTTTATTCTTGAAAATTATCTTTTTGACGAGCGAATACTGTCTCAAGGATTTTATTAGCAACATGAAATTTTTACAACGACTGCCAACTCTCTCAACCCTATCGTCGACATTTTGTTGGCGATTCAAAATAAAATATTCTTATAGGAACGCAAGAAAAAAGGCATAAAGTTTTTATAGATGAAATAAAATTCCCTCAAAATTCAGTCAGTAGGTCCTGAGGTGTGATTGTGTCAAAACATAGCGAGCAATAATCATCAGCAAATCATTTGACGCTACTTCATCTATAAAGAGATCCACTTATCTAATGTACGACTCAATCTCTTTGACAAAAATATTATGTAAAAACTTGTTGCCCTCCCTTTAGAACATCAAAACGATTAGTGAGCTAACGTTCTTTGTAATATCATTGTGCCTGATGCGCCATTCTCGTCTCCCTAAATATACCGCTTCCAGTATGTTTCCACAAAGAGAAAACACTCGAACAATATTCCATAACTACGATAGTCTGATATTGTCACGTTCCTCGTTATTAACGGACCAACGCTGATAATTTCGCACAAATGTGTCTTCGTACGTGGCCTTTGAGATATTGACTTCCATGTCAGAGTTACGCTTCAACAGATTAGCGAGATCGTATTAGAGTTATTGTGTGATTTATATGGAATCCTCGTTTATAATGTTTAGTAGTTTGATACATATCGGGAAGTCGATGGTTAAACCAAAACAATTTACAGAAATTTTCAATCTAAATGTATTTTAGTAGACGCATAAAGTTTGGACGATGCCGGTGCTGGCATGCATCCATACTTATACCTTTTGCCCTATACTCTATACTGCTTATGGTTCTCTATAATAATTTTGTTAATACTAGCCACGCCCAGCGTATTCACCCGTGTAACTTCTGATCCCGTGGAAATAACGGGATATATTACTTATATTTTTTTTCTGGATCTTTACCTATATGTATACTAAGTTGCATCCAAATCAGTCAAGTGGTTCTTTTATGAAAGAATTAGAATTATACTCACAAATTATTGCATTTATTATATTAGTAGGACATTACCACTTCCTAGGTACATGCAAAAACAAAATTAACACTAGGACCTATGTAATAATGTAACTGAGATATGTCCACGTATAATACATCTTTACAAGTCACACACGAAACAAAATGAAACGAATTAAGACTCGGTCGAAATTAACAAAGCGTTTGTAGACACCACATTCTCCGGAACACCGAGGCTATTATTTCGGAATTTGCAAATGAGTGTGCTTTACTAGTGCTGTAATATCCACAATCATTAGGAACTCGTATAATTCGAGCATATTCTGCACTAATGACGATACCGCTCAAACAATCCTTTGCGAGTGGAGTGGACGGAACGAAATACTGTTACGGTTTAGATCGACTGAATTGGATTACTGAATAATGATTTATAAATTGTACAGCGATTGTTCGTTATAACCGTAGAGGATAATCTAATATTCATGTATTTAAATTCCGGGATTAAAAGGCTATGTGTTTTTCTGGATATCTATCTATATCTACACCAAGTTGCATTCAAATCCGTCGACTAATTTTTCATGAAAGAGTTACAAACATACTGCCATCCATAATAATGCTTATGAAAGAAATTTGATGTGAAAAATAGACATAGGTGAAAAGTTACCGTCATACTTTTTGCTTTTTGTCATTTTATTTTTATTGGTGCATTTTTCAAAATTAAAAATGTGTCCCCCATGGTTTAATACATATTTTTCTTACATTCTATGGTACTTTTTCTTGATGGTGGTAAATAATATGCGAGGCATTTGATCTTACGTATGGTTTTATTATAACATTTAATATTGCGCTTACATAAAATACGTGGGAATACGTGTGCAAGTTTATTTTTAATACAAGAAATACTTAGTTCTTTATACAATACTAGCTGAGCTCCGCGGATTCACTCGCGTATATATCTCGTTACCGTAAGATTTTTGGGATAAAAATTGTTCCATATCATTTCTGGGGTTTCAAAGAATCTCTGTACAAATTTCACGAAAATCGGTCCTGTAGTTTCCTATTCACAAACAAACAAATATTTCCTCTTTATAATGTTAGTTTAGACTAGCTGTTCTATATGGCTTCAGTCCCATAAGTGATTATACACTTAATTTGATTATGTTTATATCGAATGTGCATTCAGTTCATGAAGATATTTTCTGGACGCGGCAGGTTTCACTTTATAGTTAGTGACAGTGGAACACAATGCAGCCGAGAGCTGAATAACATTCATCAATCCTTTTTATTTATTACTAGTTGTTCCGCGTGACTCTGCTCCTAAAGCATAATGTTATATACCTAGCCTATATTCATCATGGATAATCTAGGATTCTAGGATTTCAATAGTAATTTTTTTTTCAAAATGGTCTAGTAGTTTCACATTTACACAAAGAAAAAATCAAATAAAATATCAAGTCTATCCCTTTTATAAAAAAAAAGTTTTGTGTGTAAAATCCCCTATAACCTCAAGCTAGATATGCCGCATTTACCTGAAACTCGGCTACACACACGGAGCTCGGCCCGAGCTCCACGGTCTCACTTGTAGAAATATCGGGATAAAACTATCCTATGTCCTTCTTAGTAGTACAAAATTTCATCAAAATCAGTCCTCGACTTTCGGAGCATATTCAATACAAACAAACAACCAAATTTGCTCTTTAGAATATTAGCATAGAAAAGTGATCAGCATATCCTAGACTGTAGCTACTTACACGTTTTTATATCGTTTCAGTTCCGTATGGTAGCTTATTGCGTTCGTAATGTTTGCTATATATTGACAACGCTATGTATGAAGCACTCTGAGTTGTGGGATGTAGCGATTTCAAGCTTGAATTATTCAAAATAAGAAAAAAGAAATGATGCTTAAATTATTTTTAAAATGTATAAAAAAGTTTGAATGTATTGTGCTAATAAATAGGCTTCAGTTAAAACTTGTTAAACATGAATCGCTGAACTAAAATGGCTGTGTAGGCCTTTATAAGCGGAAGCGATAATATTAATAACACAAGAAAAATACCCGAGAGGAACGAATACGAAATATAATCTGTTCGTCCCTCCACGAAACAAATGAAATATACGTAACTCTACGGACGCACAGGTTATATTAAAACTAGCTGTGCTCTGCGGTTTCACCCATTTCCTTTTTTGTCTTCCCAGTTCCTGTGGGATTTGACCAAAATCCTTTCTTAGCGGATGCCTACGTCATAACACATATCTGCGTGCGTTGATAAAACACTATGTCAGTCAGTTTGTAACCTTTGAATTTTCTATCCTTATGAGATTTTGCAGAAGATGTTAAAACTTCATGTTGCAAGCGCGTCCCGACTTGTGCTCTCAAATTCAAATTACAGCTTTTTGCATTTATTCTTTGTGTGTGTACGAAATTGAAACACACAACACGAATAAATGGATAAGTGTATTTTTTTATGTTAAAGTTCGCTTGCCTGCGGAGCATGCGGTTCACCTGATATTAAGTGACTGACCGCAGCCCATGAACATCTACAACATCAAAAGCATTCCGCTATTAGCGTATATCTCGCTATAGCCAGCAATACAAAAGAGCGTATTGGGTGCATTTGCCAGTTTCAGCGATTGTCACTACAACTCGCAATATCTCACTGCGTAATATGCTTTATTTATTAAATGGCAGACTATTGTTGTTGAGGTATTAAAGGTGTGTTAATTAAATGTCTATGTGTTTTATCTTGTTATGTACATATTGTCGGCAACATTTTGTGAAGTTCTGAATTACATCTTTCTATGCAAATGTCAATTGTTAGTTGTCAGCTGTCGTCAAAGTCCTATAAAAGAGTAAGCGCGTTCAGTATCTGAGCGTATTGGTACTGATTGCGCCTGGTGCTCGAACGTCTTATTGACGTCACGACACAACTACCCTCACTTTGCTAATATGATTAGCTGTGATTTGTTATTAACTGACTAGTTCTGTAATTGGTCAGTTGTACAGAATCACAGTACATTACTATTACATTAGACATAATTATACAAAGCCACTCTTTTAGTTTCTAACAATATTTTTAACAACTAGCTCAGCTCCGAGGTTTTATCCGCGTATATCACCGTTCTCGTAGGATTTTTGGAATAAAAGCTATCTTATGACCTTCCTCGGGTTTCTATCTTATGTGTTAAATAATTATAAAATTTCAAGCGTTGATTTTTGAAGAAAACAAAATATGGCAAACCGGATAGTTGGACCGAATATGCAGTTCGGTAAAATTTGAACCGTACCACCAGTATTCGGTTATTCGGTGAAACTCACTAATGATTTTATAGTTTTTCTTTCAGTAAATAATTCGTTCCAGCATTAAATCTACAAATGGAATATGCACGAAACGTAGAAATGTGGAGCGCAGCGTTCGGCACTATCTGCTCGACCATTCCAATTTATTGGCTGTGAGTGCTATCAGGATCTGACATAGATAACAGCTAAATTACATTTACGAGAATATTAAACTATTACAACTATTCGCAATTTATGCGGGTTATTAAATACTTTGAATAATCGTGTACATTTTCGTTGGTTATATAATAATCACATTTAGATCGTCTGAATTTATGTTCTAAGCAATTTAATAGTTTAATGTTATAAATATCGCCTATAAAATATAGCTTTCAAATGGTGAAAACATCAGTCCCAGTCGGTATTTATTAAGTAGTGCTGGTGTTATAATAATATAGTCGTATTGAGAACTAAAAATGTGATCTTTTCCGATTAAAAAAATAATAAAAAGTCTAATATGTTATTCGTTGTTAGATAACAGTCAAGCCATTTAAATACTAAGCTTTTTTATTAACTAGCCAGTGACGTAACAAAAATATTTATCGTCTATATCTAAACACTAGCTCCGCTCCAGGGCTTCGCTCCCGTGGGAATATCGGGATGATATATAGCCTTTAGCTTACTTCGATGGGCTATCTAAAACTAAAAAAAAATAGAATCGGACCAGTAGTTCCTGAGATTAGCGCGTTCAAACAAACTCTCCAGCTTTATTATATTGGTATAGATTTATTTCACAGTTAATTATGAGCACTTAAAAGAAATATATACGTATTTCCATGCTAGTTTTCAAGTTCACATCGCAAATAACCACCAATAAAAACAGGGGCAATACATTTACGAGCGGGACGATATACAATGATACAGCCATTAGAAAATCACAGAAGCATTAAACACTGAAGTTTTTAATTAAGATAATTGAAAGAACTTATGTTTGCTGCATTTATTGTATGGTTTGCGATTTTATTGCCAGCGAGCAAATCTCCAATACGTATTTAAAATGTATGTATTTTTTTTTTATTTGCAATATGGAGAATGAGTTATCAAGGGTTTGAGATTATTTATTGATGTTTGTGGTAAACCACATTCATATGATTATTGTTTTAAAAAAGCTGTGTAGTAACAGTGTTTACTTAATAACATCAGCTTATTGTTTTATCTCTAATATATATTTGACTATTCAAAGGTGTGTTAAAGAGAGAAAGGGGTGCGCATAAAGCGTTTCCTCATGTTTCTCATACATTTAATGTTAATAATTTAATTTAAGAAGGTACAATAAAATTCATTTTTATTTTATTTTATTAAAGCACATGACTAAATGACCTTCACTTAAATAAATAAAGTAAAATAGATCTAATGATATAATATTAATTAAATAATTATTGATTGATGTAACAATGAATACACTATGTATTCATATGTAGGTAACATATGAATAGGTACATTATTGTTACATCCCCTGCGCGAATTGGCTCGAAATATATTTCAATCGATTACATTTAAATAACTCACTCTTATTATAATACAGGACAAAATTATGAAATAAAAAACCCTTGCCGAATTTAATATTTAGGTATTCTTAATGATATATGTAATTAGGGTTTACTCCTAGGATAATAATTGTGCTAATAACCATTTAGAATAAATCACAAACTATTATTTCATAATCTCATCACCGCACGCCTATGTATATCTATGTAATTATAATTAATAGAGAAACATTAATTGTGAGTCTCATTTTCATATATGAAATCCAGTACTATAACCCAACAAAAGCTCTTAAAAGTTTATTAACCTTTACGCGAAAGTAACCAGTGAATTATCGACATAAAGGCGATTTTTGTGTGGATTATTTATCAAATCGTCGAAAAATCTTTTGTTAGTACTGTATCACCTTGTCCAACAATTTATTTTTGCTTTATGTTTCATTTGTAGGGACATCCCTCATAATTAGTTAAAGAGAGTCAGACTAATGAATGTTTGTGAGGTTCGGACGATATGTAGGTACATTTTATGCCCTAATTTTCAGGTCTAAACCTTTTTGCGGTTATATTCTGTTTCGATAGAAAGCTAACAATATCATTTTGTGCACTCGAATTTGATTGTTTGGAAAATAAATCGAATATACTTTATTATTATCTCCTTTGTTATAAAAGCATAAAATATTATGTCCATTAGCTGACATCTTAAAATGATTTCGACATCTTAATCATAAAATTTAGTTCAATTAAACAAAATCCATAAAATCAAATAACAAGGTTTTTTTTAACGGAGGAAAATATTGCGTTGTTATCATGTAGATATAATGTCTTAATTAAATCCATTTTAATAGACACTTAAACAGAAACAATTAAAGTTCTGTCCATAATTGCATACTTAAGATAGCCGATAAAACTTAGCCACTATCATATCTTCAGTTCGTCCACTCAAAAACGAATTTTAACTCAAGTAAAATAGTAAACAAATTCGATTACCAGGTTGAATTTCCATAGGGTTAGCAATAAAAAGCTTAAAACGTAGGGGAGGAAGGACAATACAGGACCCAAAATAACACAATTATTTCGTTACGTAATGTGACCACGTAGAGACTAGAGACCCTTCGTTTACATTGGGTAGAGGTCGACCCTAATAAGATGGGCCATATACTTTGATCTAGGTAGACAATTGAATCCACGGTACAACTTAATGACATTGTATAAATAACGCGGCCGTTTTATTAAGATTTGGGTATGATATAAAAATATGATTGGGAACACAAATGTTTAGCTGTTTTTATTGTTTTTTATTGGAAGAGCTCGGCTTTTATGAAGGTTTGGTTGGTATATTAAACAACATCAAACAAGGAACATACATGCGTTATTATATTATCTAGTTCTACTATTCAATGACTAACAAGAAAAAGGACCTTTTATTATTCAAATACTCGTATAACCTCTTTAATCAACCTATCTTTGTAGACTTAATTTTAAAGTTTTGTGAGGATCGATTGATTACAGTTGATTTACCACGATTTTAATCATATTAAACATTAAATTTAAACCAGCGGGGCTAGATGACAGGATAGCTTATGAAACTAATGATCTCGAATAAAAACAAAATGAACCTATTATTAATAAATACATGTGACATTCATTCCCAAAGTAGAGGCTTATATTCTTATTTCTCTAATATAAACCGATTTTCATAAACAATAAGGAAGTAATTGTTTCTTAAAGGTAAATAATGATTACTTTAGGATATCAATTGGTACAAGTACAAGACCGATCGTGCCTGCAAAGTGCAAGTCATGATCGGTACATTTGCCTCGATCGTTGGCAGCGATATTATATAGTCTGTATATCATATACAGTTCACATATTTGAATTATTTTTGTGTATATCTTCTCTTTAATTCAATCAACTACTTACTATTACGATTCTCGTTTTATAATGTATCAAAATTTAGATTTGCGGTTCGAACTTAAGTATCAGTCTATATTTATACTTAATTTCAAACATACTGGTTTAGTTTCTAGCGACACACTAAAAATAGAAATAAAAGCATAATTTAATATGTAAGCAGGTTGATGAAAGAAAACCAGAGCTATTTAAAAATTGTATTTATTTAAACATATTTATAACACTGACTTATAATTACAATACATTAGGTATTAATGCATCAAACTTTTAAAAATATGAATATAAACATAAACCTTTACCATGACATAATGATAAAATACATTTTGAATTTAAAACACGAAACTTAATATATACGCACGGTGTGTTGAGCAATATTGTGGTCAAAAAAATACGCATAGAATATTATTATTTATCGATAAACTTTTTAAGTGCATTTTCTATGACCGTTTTGATACGGTTAAGATTGTTGGAATATCTCTCTTATTGCTAACAAAATAAAGTAGATATTGCATCAATTCTTAGCTTGGAAATCGTTTCAGATGAGTATATGAAATACCCACAACTAACCCTTCGCACGTTCTATATTATCCATGTTATATACATATAAACCTTCCTCTTGAATTGGTCAAGATTCTTAAACCAAATTAGAAACCAAATTAAAAAAAATCCGCATTATAATACGGAGGGTAGTTTTAAAAATCTACTCAGACATAGGGATATACGGCAGGAACCGTCTTCGTTTTATACTATATAGTGATAATGATAAAACAATGAAAAGTATCACTAATTTATTAATCTACAAACATAATTTATTGCGTCAATATCTAATCAAAGATTATGGAATGTAAATTGTCTTTTTAGGTCAATATCACTCCTTCAATAAATTTTATAAAAAAGACATTGATTAACATCTGATATTTTATAAGTGATGAAATAAAATATCAAGAGCAAATACAATTTATTTAACCTAATTGATAACATTTTTAACTTATCCTATAACATTTATAATACTTTCGAAACTTACAACTAGATATAAATAAGGCACTATAATATTCAAATGAATTGTTGCAAGCCAATGTGAATCTTATGTGCATAATATTAAAGTAGATATTAATAATAATAATCTATAGCCTTCATAATGAACCTATCATAATTTATCCAGTCAAGTTTATACGATACGGACATTAAGACAAAAAAACTATATATTTTTAGTATAGATTACACACATAATTGAATTAATAAATTTTCATATTAAAACAAATATGCTCATAAATATGTTATTTATAGAACATGGCCTACGAGGTTATTAAACCTCGTAGGCCATTAAAGCCATTAGCAATAACTATTGTTCTATGAATTTAATAAATATGTATTTCATATATAATTATATTGATATGTCTGTCTTTATATTGATATATGTAAAAAAAAACTGCGAATTCAGAGGTACGAACGGGGTTTAAGTAGATTACGTACTAAAACCGTTCACCGTAAACTAAATAATAAGTAGTTTCTACTGTGTAAAATTGATTACGTATCGTATGTCATAAAACAGTCGATACTCATGATATGAGTAATGTAGTCCAAGATCAATAATGTTTCTTAAATACGTCCGTTTCACCATAACATTATGAATTCGATACACATTGGCTTGCAATTGGAAGACTCAACCAAAAATATATAAGTACAGAAGTCTAACTCCATACAAATCGCGCTCAAGCAACCCACACATTGACACGGTTCACTGACACGATACCTCAGGTTACATTAGACCACTTAAAGCGCGAACACATATCTGTGTGTGTAATGTGCATTGGTATGAAAGTAACGTATACACAAGTTTAACTTCTATACCTATCTATTTGAAAACAGAGATTCAATACAACACTAAACGAAAAAAGCATCAAAGAATATGCAACATAATAAATGCATTTAATGCCTAATCAGGAAGAGCCTCTGAGAGGCGAGGTAGTTAGTTGTCAATACCGCGCAGTCTTTGTGCGACTTGAAAGGTATTGTGCATCAACATCGCAACCGTCATGGGACCGACGCCGCCCGGCACTGGAGTGATCGCCCCAGCTATTTTGCTTACATCTATGAAGGAGGAAATGCAATTTAAAACTTGTTATCTATACGTGGAAACAAAATAAGTATTGGAAATAAATTTAATTCAAGGAAAGTTTACAACATTATAGTATTAAGTAGAACGAAGTGGATTTATATTGTTCGCGTGTCCAAATAAACTATTTGAGTTAAAATGTACGTAGTTGACATTTTAAAGTTTACAGAAATATAATACTATGATTCACTATTATTTCAAGATCAAAAGCACGCTTAAAAATATACCTTTAAAAAAATAAAATTGTAAAAGTAATTTAAAACATATTTTTTTAAATTTTATTGAAGCGGTAATTGATTATTAAATAAATTTGAATGGAAGTGATACTTACTTTCATAATCAACGTCTCCAACGAGCTTGGTCTTGCCCTGTTCATCGGTGATCCTTGAAATGCCAACATCTATGACTGTAGCGCCGGGTTTGATCATTTCGGCCTTGATGAGTCGCGGTACACCTACATTTAATTGAAAGATCAATATTTGGTCGTCAATAATAGGAAAACCGTTTAAATAGGTTGAAGGTAATAAAATAAAAATAATACGTATTTAAAAGATAAGGTCATTATCAAAGTCAATAAAAATCCGCTAAGATTTACTGAACTCAACATATAACTTTATGTACACAAAATTTTGTGTCGTTATTAAGATTGAGTAAATTTTGTCTTGATTCCTTTAATTTAAGCAAAGCAAAATTTCAAATTACTAAACCACAGCATTATATCAACTACCTTTACATACTCAAACGAAAAATGTATCACAACATCCATCACAAACACACGAAACAATAGCTTACAAATCCGGTGCTTACCAGTCGCCGTAATAACAATGTCTGCGTTCCTACAAAACATCTCCAATTGTTCGCGCGGCGTGTAACGATGGCATATTGTCACCGTGGCGTCCATTCCCAGCCCGCTGTCGTGATTCTTGTCACTGTGCAGCATCATGGCTATTGGCATGCCGACGTTTTTCGACCGACCCACTACGACCGCGTTACGGCCGTGCGTCTGGATTTTGAACCTAAAAGTGATAGTTATTGCAGCTTTTTATATTATACAAGGTGTTCCGCGTGGCTTTTCTCTTGTAGCATTATGTTATGTTTAGCCAATAAATATAGCCTATGTAGTTACATAGGTCCTACATTCAGTTGAATGTAGGACCTTTTTTGTTGAAACAATACAAACATATTAAACAAACAATACAAACATGTTTCTGGATTTCTATCTTGCGCTACCCGTGCACCTACTACACTACCAAAGGTTAACTGGTAGAAGATATCATTTAGGCATTAAGTTCGTCTTTGTTATAAAAAGCAATAAAGAATTGTCTATCTATCAAACATAGGTAAAAAGATGTTTCTTCTTTATCATATTAGTTTAGAAATAAATGTACACTTAATAGTATATTAGTTAAAACTGTAGGATTGATGAAAATTGGCGTCTAGATTTTGAGATTTAGAACCTTAAATTGGCAGTTCTGATACTTAGTTATTCTCTTTATCATTTACTCCAGTTAATAATTTTTAGTTTAGTTCACAGAAAAAATTGTGTTTCTTGAGATTCGTTTGAATAAGCCATATTAATGAACAAAACAACACTACATTTACAAAACTCAAAATTAAAAACAGTAAAACAAAAGAAAATCTACAAAATAAAAATAATAAAGTTATTTATCAAAAGCATATTTCCTAAAATAGCGTCGCTAAATATAAACTTGTATAAAGTTTTTTTGATTACACATTACATGTGTCACTTATTGATAAGATAACCCTTGCTTTTGCGTGATATTCTTCGGTTATTTAGTTCACATGAGGAAATACGTCACTTATGGGTGATAACATGGTATTCTTAAGAGTTTGTATGTAAACAAATATAATACTTTTAATTTTATAATCATTGAGTACTATAGTACATACTAGAAAGAATAATGAACAAGGGTACATGGACAATCCGTTTCACTGATCATTTTTTATTTAGAGGCATGTGACCAGCCTTCCTATGAGCTGACAGAATGAAACCTTTTTTCACGTCTCCACCAGGGAATGAACCCAGGACATCTTGGTTGTAGTATCAAACGCACTGACCACTGAACCAACCATAATTACCAAGTAGGTGAAACATGTCATTATCTTATAGTTTTGGAAACTATTTATGTGACATTTAATAATGTTTGAAATTGACAGATATTATTGCAATAATTGTTAAAGTGTTTTAATAGCAATTAATAATATTGAATTGAATTGATTTTAAGCTAAGATTGTCTAAGTGACCTTGTGCCAAAAACATTTTGATTAGTAACAATATATTTTTAAAAACAACACCTAATAAATATAGAAAAAAATCCTAGTTAAAATAAAAATTATATTATAAAGTAGATTTTACATTTGGTGTCTATAGATCAAAAGGGGTGGGGAAAGAAATTTTTATATACCAGAAGTTAAGTTAAAAGAAGACAAATTCAATAGTGAAAACCGCATTTGAATTGGATCAGTAGTTTTAAAGTGATGTATGCACAAACATACTTAATTGGAAATAGTCTCATTCCATTGATAAATCACCATGGAACGGTCAAGGTACATCATCATTATATCATTATAGATTTAAAATTAAAGATTTAATGAAAATTCCTTACCTCTTCAACATTTCCACAACGGCTAAAGCAGTCGCTGGCACTATTGTTGGCATATCCAAAGACAGCTGCCCAATATTAATGATGTGGAAGCCATCAACATCCTTCTCTGGAGCCACTGCATTGCATACTTTCCGTTCATCAATACCACCAGGTAATGGCAACTGTATCAGAATACCATCCACTTCCTTGTCCTTGTTTAAAACATCAATCGCTGCTAAAAGGTCTACTTCTGACAAACTTGCATCATACTTGATAGTCTCTGCAGCTATACCAACATCTACTGCTGCTTGAATCTTATTCCGTACATAGGTATGGCTTGCAGGGTCATCTCCAACTATAATACATTTCAAAGATGGGCTCCTATGTCCCTGGTCAACCCAGTTACCGATTTTAACTTTCAACTCATCCTTAATTTCCTTGGCAAGGGCTTTACCGTCAAGGATTTGGGCCATTATTCTACAACAAAAAGGAACTATAAATAAGAGATCTAAACAAATTTTGTGCACACTAAAAGCCGAAACCAAAAATAATCAGGTTAACACAAACATAAAGCACACAGGTTAGATTTAGTTACCTGGCCGTGCCCAAAGAATCAATATATGTGTGACTTCTCATTGTGGCTTGCAAACACGTACTGACAATGCGCAAGCATAACGTTACCCTCATCGCCTACTGTTGATGTAGACAGGTCATTAGGTCAGGCTTAGTGTGATAAAGATTGTGACAAACTGTATGTAGCCAGTTGATAAAAAAATTCAGAATCTAAATATAGTATAACATTTTTAGTGACTTTGCTCATGATGCAATAAAAGAAGGAATTCATTTTCGTGTAGCGGCAGATAACAAGTTCAGATATTCTTACATGGAGACTAGTTAATAGAGAGTTATCATTTATAAACATTTCTAACAGAAATTAAATTATAAGCTCCAACCACATTGATTGCTTGTCATTCTCATTTTTGATTTGGTTTATATAACTAATTAGTATTATGCACAGAGAATAATAAATCTAGTAATTATAGTAATTGTGATAACTGATTTGAGCATCACATTGAGAGGTAACAATTTCATTATGAACTTCATTCTTCCATAATATTATTTTATTTGTCCCATAATAATATATTAGTAGCATAAAAGATTGATGGACGGAATTATTGATTTATATATTAATAAATTATTAAGAACAACAAGAACCAGTTAAAACTGAATGAAACAGTAAAATACCAAATTACCGGTGATAAATCCTATAAAAGGTTAAAGTTTGTATAATATCAGTATGGAATTGGAATGCTTCAATTATGATAATTGCTGCTAAAAACCAGTAGAATCTAGCTGTGTATGATAAGTAATATAGTAAATGCGACACAATAACCTTAATATGTGCAAAAATTATAATGCAATCAACCACAAGTAAAACTACTATATATATTATATTCCCTAACCTTTCTGCATTTTAAGTTGATCTATCATAAAGATAAACTACTTATTGCTTTACTTTGTTACAAAATTAATAAATTTTCTGACAACTTATAATGTATAAGGTCTTTAGTATATTTGTTTATTCTGCTTACAGCTTAAATTAAGATAAAATTTTAAATTAAAATGTTCCATGAAAAGGTTCATGATAAGTAACTAAGTTCCTATCTTAAATCCAAGTTTGTAGAAATCTATGGCACCTATTAATAATTTTTCATCACACTCCATGTTTTTATCAGTTTTATAACCACCACCACAGTAAAGGTAGATTTTCTAATACAATAAAACCATTCGATATTAATTGCTTGTATACGAATTATTGATAACCTCTTTCAAGACACGCACATTTCAATAAATAGCAATGAGGTGCTCACCTTTTGATTTCTCACAGACAAGTATTTGCTAATGCAAGATTTCTAGAGCGATTTTACCGACGAGTAAAATGCAAGAAACACGCTTTCTCTGAACAAGTTTACAAACTTTTCACAATTTATGTTCACTTCTTGAAACTACTGTTGAGTGACGGCTGACATTGACACTGACGGATACTTTATAGCTCTCACGTGCATTTTTAGGTTATAATGTGGTTTTTAAACGATTTCGTTTAGGTCGGCTGCGAAGGAAGTCATTAAAATAGAACATTTTGTTGATAATAATAAATTTGAGGAAAATACAATATTATTATTGTGATGCAAAAAAATAAAAAGCAGTCTAATTCCTTTTTTCCAGT
>LQNK01000069.1:138289-152694 GCA_001586405.1 Phoebis sennae | reverse complement strand
CTAATTAAAACTAAAACCTAGCATATCTCCAGCATAATGAGGCCCCAAACAAATTCAGCTAAACTAAAATGATGTAGATACTAAGTTCTATTTCCGCCAGACGTATTAATTTACATCGCAGTGAACCTTTCTTGCTGAGTTTAGCGATCTCTGCGATAGTAATTTTAACACTGAAATGTTTTCAATGGTTCTCCGCGAAAATTATATGAATCCTTGCGTTTTCATTTCGTTTAATATATTGAAGATCGTATCTTCACGAACGTAAAGTTTTAACCGACTTTCGAAAAAAGGAGGTTGTCAATTGGACCGTTTAAAGTCTTGTTTAATTGAAAATAGGTAAAGACTTTGACTTTGAATATATATCAAAAATAAAATAAAATCTATTTTCTACTTAAAAATGTGATAATGTCGGTTCTATTTTTGGCAAAACCTTATTATTTATTTTATATGATTTCCTAGTAAAGTTTTTAATGATTCACACAAGTTGAAGTATTAATTAATTATTATAATTATTTGTGAAGAAATATACATGCTTCATTAGAGAGTGCGCCTGTGCTCGCGCGTACATTTATGCACTATAATATTTCCTGCGCAGCTGGCTAGTCTCTGTTGGAATTGGCCACCATTGCTGAAATCGTTCAGTGGGAGCTATTTAATTCTCGAAACGTAAGCCAATGAATAAAGGAATTTAGCATAAGATTTGTAATATTCATTGCAGTTTTTGATGAATTAACCTATTTAAATTAACTTTATTATCCTTATTATATTTTAACGTGGAAACGAAATTGAATTATTATTGCAATAGCAATTTAATTTAATTTTGAGTTCATCAAGGCGTAATTAAAACTAAAACATTATATATAATTATTATTTATTATGCTGATATAGAATGATTCTGATTGGCCTTCCCTAGATCCTGTTTGTGGAAAACTATTATATGGTCACTTTGGAATAAGTCAGGGGTTCCCAAGCTGTGCGTCATAAGAAGTATAGAGGGCCGTCGCGAGGACTTCATGTCTTCCATTCCCCCGATTATCTGTCCAAATATCTATACATATAATAAAATCGTAGACTAGCCGTGTCTGTACATTTAATATTTTCAAGAAAAAATTTGTGTTTCGTGTTTCATTTGTGATTCTAAACTCAAAACAATGATTTGTAGAATTTTTGTCTGTTTGTCTGTTTGTCTGTTTGTCGGGCGTTTGTACGCAGTCAACTCCGAAACGGCTTAACCGATTTAAATGCAGTTTTCGATTATTTATTACGGCAAGTCCCCCGGAGGTTTTAGTTTTTGTTTCATTCAAATCGGTTAAAAAATGAAAAAGGTATGAGGGTTCAAAGTTATCCATCAAAGCACATCATCAATGCGCGTAGGTACATTCAGTTGAACCTTTTGAGTTGTTGTTTGTACAGTACCTTTTAATGATAAATAAAGCCTTCTCTTAATCTCCAAAGTAGATTACGATCATGGCGGCTAATCACAACAAAGACTAACCAACATGCAGAAGATATTATTTGCGTCCATAAGCAAATATGTGTTAAATCCATGGAAACATCAACTCTTTTATTTTGAGAGTACACGACAGATTTCCAAAATGTCAATATTTAAAAAAAAATAGAATTATTAGAATTATATAAAACTGAACAGTGACACTTTTGTTATATTTAGTGTAGGATATACTTCGAACTTAAACCGAGATATATTTTTACAAACGTACGTTTCTAAATGTTAAAAATTGTCATACCACCTCTACTTCGAAAATTCACAAAGGACAGAAATTTGTAGTCCACGCGGGCGAAGCCGCGGGCGCAAAGCTAGTTTGAAATATATATAGAACTCACCCTCCGCTGACCCTAGGGCGTCTAAACATATAACTACACTCGTAAGTGCGTCGCGGTTTGAAAAAGTTTGGGAACCTGTGTTCTAAGCCTTAATTTCATAATAAATTTGGGACACGTGTCTGTGTATAATGTCTGTGAAGATATTAAAAGTGAACTTAATACAAATATTGGCTTCTATACCTATATCTTTTGTGTTATAGATAACGTATTTTAAAATATTATTGTTGTTTTAAATAACAGACATTGATGATTGAACACTTTATCAAAATATGGTGAAAATTTATGGAGGATTCATTTCACCACAATAGAACTGCCCGTTATTTAAATCAAAAATCAAATCGAAATGAAATGACATAAATTTTTTATCTGTGAAACATCTTCGAGACTTAATTTCCGCTTACATCATTGTTTCAACTCCTGTTCATTTTAAATACGTTTTAAATTCGAGTTTAATTTCATCTTGCATAGCTTTTCTAGTCAGTTATTAAAATTTATACCATTTCGCTTTCCTAAATGGAGATTACTTTTAATTTTATATGTTTTCATGATAATTAGCCTCTGCTTTCTACACTGATATTATAAAGAGGAAGGATTTGTTTGTTTGAATAGGTTCCGCTACTACATGTCCGATTTGAAAAAAATATCTTACCATTGTAATTCTACATTATCCCTGTTGAACAAAGAGAACATACAAATTCAAATTGTTTATATTACCGAAATTGTTCTTTTTAATGCTCTTTTAAAACGTCACATACATATTTTATTTATTATCTACCACCGATTTGGAAGGCAGTGTCTACTGAGAACAATAAATATATAATATACACACAACAATACAACATTATGTTGCGGGAGCAACGTCGCGCGGAATAGATAGTCTTTAATAAATTTTATTTATGAAGCATACAAATTTTATTTTGTGTTATTCTATGTTACCTTCCCACTAAGATCATCTGTGCTCCGCGGTTTCACTCCCGTATATTTCCTGTTCCCATGGGGTTTCCGGGATAAAAAGCATCCTATGTCCTTTCTCGGGTCTAAATATATTGATACAAAATTTCGTCCAAATTGGTTCAGTGGCTTAAGCGTAAAAAAAGAAACAGATAATATTCGTAAGGATATTGATTGTTTATTTATTTATTTTATTTATTTAGATAACGAAGATCCAATACATGGTAAAATTGAAATAATGAATTGTCAGCTATAAACATAAACTAAAAAATACATAATCACACAAAAATTACAGAAAAAAAATTGACATACACAAACATAGAAATTATTTATAATTCATTAATTATTTATAATTCGTTTAGCCATTATACTTTTTTGCATTTCAGCCCGCGGTGTATTTTCGATCAACCGGCGTGGGATATGAAACTAGATTTAATGAACGAACGAATGAATGCTTATTCATTCGTGAATGTACCGGTAACGAATTACATTCACTCCAGCGGCTCTTCGCCAATGTTTAATACTGTTTTTGTTTACACTTTTTAAACTCCAATCAAATCATTCGTACTTTTGATTTGAAAACTCTGAATATAAAGTATATTCAGATGAATGGATTGATTACTTACTGAATAAGATTATTATCTAGTAGAATTTGTTTTAAAAATGTTTAAAAATATATTTTCAGTTCAAAAATTATTTAAATTTGTTTACCTTGTAAATGTTGAATACATAGAATAATGCCCGATGGTTTTGGAGGTTCTTCCTCAGTATATAAACAGTGAATTTTTCTAATAATATATTCACTTATTGAATGTTGAAGACATGCATTCTGTATCAAAGGAAAGTACACCTAGTAATTGTCATTAGCTAATAAGAGTTGAAACCAATCAATACCTAAAGTACCTAAATGTCATATCTATAAACTTTAAATATTATTGAATCTTTTACAATTTGCCTTCAATAGTTAGGTCAATATTATGATAATTCTTATTTACTTGTTATTTATTTCACTACAACTAAAGTTGTTTACACTATTTAAATCCTAGAACCAAATGCTATATTGGGCCTGAAAGCCTTTAAACGCGTAGATCTCAATAAAGTTTCGGATTGAAATATTGCGCTCTATAATTTTAGACCTGCCCTGAGTTACTTCGGTTATTATTGTACTGAAGCGATGGGCTTTTCTATTTACGCAGGTTTCATTTACTAAAGTCCACACTAGGTAAGGTAAGGTAAAAAAATGAACATTAGTATATATTGTGATTTGTGCACTCTTCCCTTAATGTATTGTAATTTATCTTCTGCAGGGTCGCTTGGAAGAAATCGTTAACGAGCGATAAAGCCGTCCTTTGCATTGTGTATGTCTTAATGTATGTCAGTTCTTTTTTATTTCTTTATGTGTGTGCAATAAAGAGCATTTGTATTGTATTGTATTGTAAGGTCCAGCTTTGACTAATATTCGTCCAAGAGCTGGGACCATTTTTGTGGAGTCGTTTGAGGCAAGCTGAAATCTGTATGATGCCTCTACTATTATACTCCGACATGGAATTGCAGACCTGTGAATTGCGGGGCAAAATTATCAAATGTATAAATATAAGAATGTTTTTAATGCAACTTGAAATTTCAATAGGCAATTATTAATAGCATAAATAATATTTTCAAAAAGTAACATTATTTTGGTGGGAATTCTACCTTTTTTATGGATAAGCAGGCAAAGGAGCAAGTGGATCACCTGATCATCACCTGAAGTCACGTGATCTAAAAAGATTAGATAAGATACCAGCCAGGTCTACAGTTCGATGTCGGGGTGTAATAGGAGATGTATGAGACAAGTTTTCAGCCTCTCGTAAATACCCACCTAAAAATTGGTGCCAGCTATCAGAACAATAGATTTTTCCAGCCAATCTAGGATTTGATAGCGATTTATATGAAACTCGATTGTTTTCACTTCACACACCACACCGCTCTTTACAAAAGACCGAAAAAATCCTGATTTTAATTCCGCTAAACTTTTCACCGGGTGAATAAAACCGAGATGTACTTTTAAAGCATTTTCGTATTAAACTGGAGTTTTTCCATATATCGTGCGTTAAAACCGGTTGTTTAATAATTTACCGGCGTAAAATAACAGGGCTTTTTTATTGGGCCTCAAAGTTATCATGTTACTGCAAGATATCTATTATGTGATATTATATTCTCTTTTCGGATTCATTTTTGTGTTTTAAACATTTTACGGTTATTTATATTGAAAATTCTGTTATAACACATTTTTTTAATATTCATCAAAAACTTTTACAATCATAAAGATCATTTATTTAATAATTGAAATTTAATTTAATATAACACGAATATAAAAAAGAATCTTTTTAACGAATGTAAAATTTCTATATTTTCTTAAACATCCATATGACATTTTACAAAACATATTCTCTCGTGGTTTTGTTTGAAACCCAAGCCAATGGAGCCAAGATTTAGTTTAGGCGATCGCCGAGAGGACTCTTGGCTGAGACGACGAGGGTACTTTCAACATGCTAGTAAAATATCATTTTATAGAAAGGAAACATTGGTAAAAGTAATGTGTACTAACTTAAATTAAATTTAAAAACGTATTCTACGTGGTTTCCCCCCGTAGCATAATGTTATAACATTTATTTATTTATTCAACATTATCATATGCCATTACAGGACTCGCCCAATGCGACAGTGACTTAAAAACTACAACTTAAATATAATACTAAAACTATTTTACTTATTCACAATAGCATGTAACATATAAAGTGACCCTAGCCAATTCATCAACATCTATAATATAACCTATTTTCATCAGGCATAATGTAGGATTCCAATGGTAAAATATTTTTTTAATGGAGATCTATTTGAAAAATTCTTCTACTATAGTAGTTTCAGAGCAATTAAAAACACAAATAGAAATCCAAAGCTTTGCTCTTTATAATATTTAAAAACAATGTTTAAAAACTTTACTTAAATTCTCATTTTAGAAATGTCATCAAGCTTGTGCTAATTGAAGTTATTAAAATCAATAATTCTGAGAGTAAATGTAAGTCTGTCTTATAAATAGAAGATATATCTTGTTTGTTTTATGTAACAGTGAAAGACATTGAGACCCACATCACTCTAGTATGGGGTCAATGCTTGTAGATGTAATCTTGGGAACAAATTAAATATTTATGTCTTATTGACATCATTATTGCCTATATTATTTGAAAATCAGATTAATTTTAATTAAAAACAAACATTTTGTTGCAACTTTGCTAATATAAAAGTACATTTTTCCCATTAAACAGTTTTATTTTCCTCACAAAAATAGACAAAGTTTGCTATCTCCGAAGCGTCTATGTAGCAACAATATAAAACTTGTATCACATAAGTTTAAGCCAGTTTGACGACAATCCGAAATGGAATAAAACTTCGAGTCTCCCTATTTCATAACGTGTCGATTTGTCATAGAAATGTAATGTTTCGAGGAAATGATGACATAATGTTTCAAATGTATGGCGTTGGCTGAAAGAATGACTAAGTTTGGACTGCGTTGAAATGAATAGTTGCATTTTCTACAAGAATAATATTAACTTGTGTTTCTGATATATATCAAACTAGCTGTGCCCCGCAGTAAAATTGTCGCGTGCAACAATCGTATGTTCTTTCTTGGGTTTCAAACTATCTTTGTACCAGATTTCAACCAAATCGGTTCAGTGATGTAGGAGTGAAGAAGAGACAGACAGACAGAGTTACTCTCGCATTTACATTCTCTTTGTTTTTCGTAATCGAATCTTTCCTTCTAATTTTTTTAGGGCAGTAAAGACAATTTCTTCGTAGTTTACTGAAATAAAAACATTTCGATGAGACAACCTAAACATATAAAACCACAAAAACCACAAACGGATTATACTGAATAGAAGTTGCTCAAGTAAATTACACGAATGAAATAAAAACGAGTATATAAATTTATAACAAAGACTTGACTTTTAAATAAAATCAAAGACAGATATTATGAGAACAAGTTAACTTTAGTACCAATAAATAAAACTGACCAACACTAAGTGAGAAAGTCGTGTTAACAAACGTTATCAAGCTTACGACCACTAATTATAGTGTAATTAGGAAAACGACAATTTTCCCTGACGGCTCCGAAGCACGCAATGTAACGCGTAGCTTTAATTACGCCTTGGATTCAATGGTGGATAATCATAGTAGCTTTAATGAAAAATTTAAAGGGTTAATATGTCACTTAAAAGTTCTTTAGTTATGATTTTACATAACTATAATTTTGAGTTAATCTTAGCCAGACGATTAAGCAAATTCTTTTATAAGTATTTTCTCGTGTTTATTGATGACACTCGACAGCATTTTTCACTGTAAGGGATGGTATTATTCCTCCAACAAAAGTGTAGATCCTCGACCAGTCCAAACCACTGGACTAGCTGGCCGCTAGGCCCCAAGGCGTTGATGTTTGGAAGTGGTATATATGTAAAGCGGCAAAAAAATACAACATCGCGATTTAGAAATTGTGACATCATCGTGACGCCACACTTTGAATAAAATATTTTGAGTATGTTCATCACATATAAATAAATAAAATAAGCTAATAAAAATCTTCTTCTTTCTATTTAAGTTTTCACTATTATCAGTCATCCCTGTAAAGGAAAAAAATAACAAACAATATATGTTATTTTGATATTCCGATACAGGCTTAATAGTAGGTATATAAACAAAATATACTTTACTTTCCACTTCTCTATTCCGATAACAAATTAAAATGAGACGTTAGGGTTCGCTTGAAGTAATTAAAACAACAAACAACTTTAATACACAAAATATTTTACATAAAGGAATTTGTCGACATTAAACCTTTGTCGGAAAGAAGCCAAGAGTTCCGAAGTCAATTAAACACTGCTAATTACATTTAACGGATAAACATATGAGCCACGTTGTAATGTTGGCAACTACCGCCTCTAATGCGTTTGGTGGAGTTTAGTTGTAATGACTCAGTTAAGCCTGCTTTTACAAATGACATCTTAGACAATGGTACTTAATAGCAAGTTGATCGAAAACGGAAAAAGCCAAGAGCTTTGAATCGAATTAAATAATATTCTTTTATGTAAAAGCAGGCAAACGACTGACCGGAGCCCGTGAACATCTACAACATCAAAGTGACGCAGATGCCTTGCCAGCTTGAAAGATAAAGAGAAGATTAATGATGGGAAATTGGGAGAGGAGAAGAACAGGATGGGAGCGGAATGAGATAGGAATATAGGCCTTCGGGCTCACCGTACAATACTGCTTCACGCCGATCATCTGCTGGGGGGGTGGTAATTTCACCGGTGCTAGCCTGGCCCAATCGTAAAATGCTCGGCTCCCAAAAAACTGTTAACTTCAGTTAGCGGATAAACAAAATACATATGAATCATATTGTATAATGTTGGCAACAAGAACCTCTATAATATCATCGGTTAAGTTTTTGGCATGTTGTTATCCGTTTGAATTTTTTTGCTACGTAAGATTATTATTTGGGGATGTCAATGCTTCTAACGAAAATATCGGTATTTATTTGATGATAATTTCATTTTACGAAATAATTTTAAAATCAAAAAATTAGTTAGATCAACTAAAAAATTCATTAAATGCAAAAGTAAAATGATTCAAAATATAATATCTATAATTATTGTAACATTAATATTTCAGTAAGCGAATGCAAATCTGGAACAAATATAGCACAAATTAGGGATAGCAAATAGTTTTGATTATGTGAATGAAAATATTGGTTTACTGCCGCGAGCATTGAAATATTTATTAAATAGCTATGCTTTTGTTGAATGGTGTGGTCATTTATTTAAATTATATTGCAATAGCTATCTATACTGGTACTTTAAAGCCAAAGGGTTTTTCTTTTTTTGGTCATTGATTTGTTTGCTTGAACAGTAAATTATCGGGGTTTATTTTTTTTATAAATCATATAAATATTCCTGGACACTCAACACAACGCCATCCAGTCCCAAACTAAGCAAAGCTTGTACTATAGATACTAGATCACTGATAGATACTTAAACACACTTATTTTTTGTAAATACATATATACTATAGATAAATGAACACCTAGACAGTAGAAAATTACAATGTTCATTAATTCATAATTGTCTGCTTGGCGGGGATCGAACCCACACCCTCCGGCGCAATAGACCATTGCTGAACCACTGCGCCAATCGGGTCATCGTTATAGATTTAGCCCCGCTGCACACCAGCTAGGTCTGCAGTTCCATGTCAGGCTATAATAGGAGAGGCATCAAACAAGAGATGATGATAAGATTGCTAACGCAAACTGAGATCTTGTTAACCTTCCCAAAAAAAAGGTGTTAACCTTCCCAAAGAATGGTCTAGCTCTCGTAATAATATCTACAATAATATCTATTGCGCCTTATTGCGTGGGTTTGCTCCCCACAAATAGAAAATTGTGATGTTATAAACATTTTCTATTGTATGTACGTATTTACAAAACATCATGATTAAGTATGTCTATCAGTTATCTAGTGTCCACAGACAAGCTTTGCTTAGTTTGGGATTTGGTTGCGTTAAATAGCGGAGAATATTTATCTAATTATCTAATTGTATCCAATCTTTACCTGTGTCTAGTCTATAATGTTATTTAATTTATACACATATTAGAGAAAAGGCAACTGGAGTGCGGCTGAAGACTGGAGAGACGCCGAAAAGCAAATACAAATTTCAAAAGCAAATACAAAAATGTTCGTCTAGTTTAACCCAACACGTCACGAGAGCTTCGTAATTTTCAAATTTCACTGACACAGATGCACGTGTACGTACGAGTAGTTAGCGTCAATCGAGTCTTGGGAACACTCCATTTGCCTTTTATTCTCTAATCTACGAATTTATATATAAACCTCACCTTTACTCTTTAGCTTGATGCTCACTGTCATAGTTTCTTAAGAAAAGTTAGGGGCGTCAGTTAATTGTCAGTTTAGCTCTAAGAATCGAGTGCAGTAAGTGCCTTCTCGTGTATTATCGACTAGAAACTTCTAGATAAGATTAACGACCTCCTGAAGCGACTTATATTTCCCAATACAAATGTATTGTACAGTTGACATTTTATTATTTTATGTGGTTATCAATTTTGCGAACGCGCGTGTAGAATTGAAAATTATAGCTGTTGTATTATTCTTTTATGTGTACATAACACGGAGCATGTATGTAGGTATACTATGCAGTTCATCTAAATCCGGTCAGTATTTTTGGAGTGAAAGAGTAACAACTAACACACACACACACGAATGCTTATAAACGTTCACTTTTACAATATTATGCACTAGCTGAGCTCTGCGTTTTCACCCGCGTATATATCCCGTTGCCATAGGATTTTCCAGATGAAAACTATCCTATGTCAACCTGGGGCTTCAAAGAATCTCTGTACAAAATTACATCCAAATCGGTCTTGTAGTTTCGGAGCCAATTCAATACAAACAAACAAATATATCCTCTTTATAACATTAGTATAAATAACTAGGAAGTTGGCTGCTACGTTAACATTTAACAAAAGGTACAACAATAGAATATGGACTCTCTGAATTACAAAACTTACCTTTTGAAATAATTAAGTAAAGTAATAAATTCCTCACTTAATAAAGTATTGAATTTACCGAAACGATAAAATTTCATTACGAACAATTTCATTTTTAAGAATTGGAAAACGTTATTAAAATCTTCACAAAATATAATTTATTAAATTTTATTACATTATCGCTGTGCCTCTTAAAATTTTTGATTCGTGAATTTTCAAGCAACTTTATAAGTTCATTGAACCGTGTCTTGGTTTTATACAGGGTGAGATCCACGGAATCTTTTTTAATAAATTAAGTCATAACAAACCAACAAAATACAATTAAGTTATCTCATAAAGAAATGAATAAAAAATTTCGAATAAAGGTAAATTGCAAAATAAATAAAATTATTACACACCAATAATAACGATTATTATCAGGTGAAAGGGCATGGGCAAGGGAACATCCTGGGCGTGAAAGAAAGATAAAATCGTGGTAATTAGTGATCCAGACTAAATAAATGTAAAATCAACTAAATCAACACCTAAAAAAAATCTGTAGACGGGAAAAAAGGCAGTTATATAAATTCGATCTAATTCCATCAAAATCTATGGTTGCAAAAATTGAATAAAACTCAGGCTTTGCAAACATATACACAAACATTGTACTTACACATTTTAAGTGTACTGCTAAAACCTAAAGAGCAAAGGTGTTATGCTCCTTTATGCGCATTTGGCCTATGGACGTTTGGAAACTTATATTAAGGTTTGGTGTTTTAAATTAGTTTAAATAAATTAAGCAGATTTTAGATCGTGAAATAAATCTCCTAATATCCTTAGAGCGACATCGGCAAGCTTGGTTTCATACAAATCTGGTTTCTATGGTTACAAAAGTTCCCATGAACGCAACAAATACTGCATTGAGTAATAGAGCGAAATGCGCTTAACTCATCGAATTAATTAAACTCAGGCTTTGCAAAGTTTGCGCAGTTTCCTTTCATTTTCCCGCCATTCTCGTATGTTTAGTACAAGTTTGTTTTGCTAAATAATCAAAGGCTATTGAATGTTGGTTAGCATTCAATGTATCACAAAACTTTGAATACAGAAACATTGTATTTGTATGTACACGGTTAAAATAAGACGTACATTTTAAATTGATATGAAAGAGGTTAGGTTTATTTATAACCTTCTGTTCTTTATATAAATTCAATTATAACAAAGTAAATACCTTAACCATAATACCGTAAATTATAGAATGTATTGTTACATAATATTTGCCTACTATGCTAAACATAGTCCTAATATGAAGTACTTTCACGCAAACATTGTAGAAATTTCTTCCTAAATCTACGGTGTTAAAAAAAGACAAAAAATGAATAATATTGAAATAAACAGTTATAAAACTTCGTTATTTATAGTCAAAATAAAAATAAAACAAAATGCAATAGAAATATACAATGTTGTTCAAAGTACTTGAAAAGCCAAGTAACAATTAAGAAAAATTAAATAATCACAGAGAAATAGGTCAACCGCGTGTTCTTTTAATACAAGAAAAACTGAAAAATGCATGAGTAATCAGTTAGGTACTTGTGCAGCGAATTACAAGTACGATCGCCACAGAGTAAAAATGTCAGTTACGTAATTTGAATACGTACTTTTTAGTTAATGAAGTAATTGTGCGCAAAAGAACAATATTAGAAAAGGAACTTAAATAAGCACGTTTTTGGATTTTCGGGATTTACTTGAGGTAAAATTTGTATATAAACTGAGGTAATCATCTTAAATCATGTTGGCTGATGGCAGAAAAAAAATCATTTGTCACTAGTAACTACTTTATAAAATAAAGGAATAAATGAAAAATGAGTTGATACTTAATAGTAAGACTATTGATTTAATACATACATAATAAATATAACTTTACATCAGAACAAAACAATAGTTGTTGTAGAAATAATATTAGATCACACACTTAATCGAGTTACTTATTTTTCTACTCTGTGTCTATCTCTAGTACCGCAGTACATGAGAAGATAAATGCGGTCGCTATTGCTAATTCGCATAATTCGTTACAGACTAATCAAGCAAGTGGTCTGCTTACTAAAGCAGGCTAAAATACTCCCGAGACGAAGTGCTTTGCTGTATAAATTATTTTCAAGTTTGGGAACGCTGTTCCCCTTTTAGCGATTTTTTAAATATTTAACGCTTGTGCCAAATAATGTAGCTGGGGAATAAATATACCCTTATAAATGTTGAATTTTTCTTCTTTAGATGTCTAATCAAGTAAAGTTGGTAAAGTAATTGTAGCATTTATTATCGAAAATGTCTGTGTCTTTACTTTCTGTAGTGTCGAGAGACACTATTTGTAGGATGAAATATACAGGAAAAGGTATATACGGATAGCCGTATATTAAGTGATCACAGTTACCCACGAACTCCCTAACACTAGTAGCTTTATTAGCATGAGTGTAAGACGGAGAGTCAATACAAATTTTATGCTTATATTCCGAGAGCTAGGACCATTTTTTGTTTTTGAGGCCAGCTGAAAATGAAAATATCAATACATACAGGGTGTCCCAAAATTCAACGATAATACATCACCAGGTGGTGGGCCTACTCATAACTACTTCAGGAAAAATAAAATAAAAATTCAATCTTACTTATTTTTTAAATTATAGAAAAAAATTGACTTGATTCAAAAATTTTCACCTCCTACGACATTTTTTATTACCATGTCCACTATATTACTAATATTTCTAACTTTTCTTTTGTATCGGAAACTTAAGTAGCACTGCTATCCACCACCATCATTAAACTACCCAGAATGCATGTAGTTTTAACATAAAAGGCAATTTAAATTGTATTTTTCTCTAAAATTTCCAAAGATTTTTACTTTCAGTCAACTTTGATTCATTGTGGTGTAAAAAAAATGTATGGTCACCACTACGGCAAGTCTTATCAAAACTTGGCGCATCTATTCAAGATTATAGAATGGTAAAATACTTTTATAAAACTAGTAATATAAATCGTACAGGTCTAAGCAAGAGTAAAGCAAGAGCAAAAAGTTGACAACGACTCTTACTAACTCAACTTTTACTATGAGGCCAAAACAGTAATTGTTCTTAAAAGAGGTCGAAGGAATTAAACCAAAGAATTTTATATTTATCTTTTTGTATTATTAAAGTAAATATTTAAATTGTTTGCCACCGGCATTAATGGACAACAAGGAAGACAAAGGGTTAAAAAGATCGTTTTATTTGTCGTGCATACATTTTATTATTGATTAGATTTCAGATGGTAAATGACCCTCCGAAAACACTCGGTGCAAATTAATAAGGGTATTTTTCAGTGGATACCTTTCTTGATACAAATTGCTAGTAGCGTAATCATATTATCGAGTTACTCCATAAATAAGATGCATATTAGCGTATTCCAACAATGTGTAGAGTGCCGGCATGCTAAACGGTTCAAGATATGCGAAAAGTCCAGTTCACACGATCAGTGTCCAAGATAATACCAAGTCCAGTGCAGTATGCAGATCACTTAATCCAGTCCAAAAATCAAAGCCAAAGGTCGTTAGTACTAGAATCACATCAATTGAATACGAAACCTTTCACAATAAATAAAGGATTATAGCGTACTGATTTGAAAACCGCAATTAATCTTTTGTAATTTAAGAATTTCTCAGTAAAAAATACTAATGTCAACAATTTATGAGAATTGGTTCTTCTCGTTAAAAATAGTAAGAACGGTTGTCCTGGCTGATTTTCCTACATTATTTTAGCATTTTATAATCTTGAATAGATGCGCCAACTTTTGATAAGGCTTGCCGTAGTGGTGACCATACATTTTTTTACACCACAATGAATCAAAGTTGACTGAAAGTAAAAATCTTTGGAAATTTTAGAGAATGTTATTTTATGTTAAAACTACATGCATTCTGGGTATTTTAATGATGGTGGTGGATAGCAGTGCTACTTAAGTTTCCGATACAAAAGAAAAGTTAGAAATATTAGTAATATAGTGGACATGGTAATAAAAAATG
>LQNK01000069.1:104348-128640 GCA_001586405.1 Phoebis sennae | reverse complement strand
ATACCCAAGAAGTAAAAGAGAAATAAATAGGTTTTGCTTTGGCATATAAATACAACATATAAATTATTTTTCGTTCGGTGAAGCGAATGTAAAGGCATTAGTTGCAAACCCTTCAGACCTTGGCCGCTTTAATTTCTATGATGAAGTAACCCTGAAGAGCAAAAAGACTTCCCTTCTTTGATATTCATAGAAATATAAAACCAAAATAAGTAAAAAGCACGACACAGATATTTAAGAAAACTAGGTTCATGACCGAACAATTGAAATCTATTTTATCAATATCCGTTCAATTCTCTACAACTTTCAGTATTCTGAGTACTGATATAATTTTGGAAATATATTGTGATCAATAAACAGGCTTGGCTGAAATAGGTTTCCTTTTGTCAACACCCATAAAGATATCCCTTTCATGTTCTGCACGACATAACCAATGTATTCTAGCTATAATTCACTATAAATAAAACGTACCAGGAACAAATTAACTATAGTGCTTTATCGGTCACGTCCATGATATAAACATCGTTTAACGCCCTCCCGAGGACTCTTATCTCGTTAGATTTCCGTTTATTGCCCTTAGGACTGTTTAGTGCATTCTTCGGGTGGACATAAGAATTATTAACCCATGGTTATGGCCAAAGCGAGGAGGCATTTCGGGTTAATTGGAAGATGGCATTGATTCAAAGGACCAATTCTAATATTAAATTGTCATTCATAAGGTTTGGATTGTAGTCTGAATTCAAAGAAAACTGTGAAATTTGTTCAAATCGGTGTTTTAAAGGACAAATTGTACATTTGTTATGGAGTAAAATATTTCCTTATTAGTAAGAAAATAAGGTCCTATTTTTGGTATTTTAAGATACCTCTATCCAGATGATATAAAAATGGATATATGATTGCAGATGCTTATGGGATTATTTATGAATTTACTTTTATTTTGAGCCTGTAGTGTCCCACTGCTGGGCAAAGGCTTCTCTTCCCTTCTTCCAATCTTTCCAGTTTTGAGCTGTAGTCATCCAGTCTTTTTTTGGTACAAGTAAGTTCGTCCCGCCCTTTTCTTTTTGGGCCTGTCACGTTGTCGTCGTTATGTTATTGCTTTATATATGCTTATGGGATTTTGTTAGTCATAATATTCTGTTGTATGCATTTACAATATCCTCTAGAGATACACATTAAATCGTGACAATATATTTCAATACAATTGCCCAAACCAAGTAGTTTTCGCAGTTGTCCAAACCAGACACCGACAAAGTGATTCATTTAAACTTTTTGTTTTCGGCAACTCGTTTCGTGTACTGAAGCATTATTCATATTTAAAAAGCCGAGTTTTCTTTTTGACGAAAATAACGAACTGTTGTCTGTACACTTAACTTTGTCAAATATTTCGTTTCATTTTGATGGTGAGTGTAAAACTTTTAAGTGATTGTTCCAGTTTTCACCGTCGTTATATTAGAAATAATTTAATGTATTTACTTTATAATAAGTAAATTGTTAGTATTCAGTTTAGAATTTGCTTTGTTTTAACAATGGTAACATATTCTTGTTGTTATTATTATTGAAGATATTTCGATAATAAGTAATTTTACTGCTTCTGATAGTTTGCCATCGTTTGAAAGGCTAAGAGATATGGATTTTAATTTTTAAAGTAAGTAGTAATGATTTTACGGTTAACATTTTGATAGAGTAAAATAAAACATAAAACTAGGACTCCTGTATCGTCGCATTTTAAATGTTGACTTACACAAAAATAAGATTATTCCTTATCATACGAAACATGAACACACACAATCTGTCTCAAAAGTCATGATTCTTACTTCCCATTGTATATAGAATTTGTCACAGCCCTAAGTCTTTTTTACACGTCAAAAATTTTGCAACCACTCTATGATTTTAACGCTGTTATAATGCTCTATAGTCTATACTTCTCTTACTATCGTGTTGTCAATTGTCGCGTGACGTCCCATCGTGCCAAAGGAAGCCGTGTGCGACGTAATACAATTATTGTTCTCTAAGGAGCTTTGAATAATACGTTTAAGTGCAAATAAAAGAACTATTTAATTGTATTATGCATTCCTTTAAATTAGGGTTAAATTATTTTAAATGAATAACATTGATTTACAGGGCTTCTTGTATTTAGGATGAATTAATTCAAAGCCAATTTGGTGAAAAATGCGAATTTCAGTTATTTTATGTATAACTAATGTTAAGTGACTGACCGCAACCCATGAACATCTACATCAAATTGTCGTGGGGATAAGGGGAGGATTAATGATAGGAAGTTGGGAGGGGAGTAGAACAGGAAAGGAGAAGAATGGGATGAGTTATTGTATTTTCACAGAGTTACACAGAGCACAAAGCTTTAACGATAAGTGAGACATTGTTTTATTAATTATAATGTGCATGGTTTTACTTACTTTTTCATTATTAACACCGGATTAAGGCCGACGGCTTCGGACCGTTTCGAAGGTCCTTCTTCAGGGCGAGTGTGATGGTTACGCAGTCGCACCCAGCTTCGCATTAAAAAAGTGAGTAAAACCGTGCACGTTATAATTACAGTGCTTGCAAAATATTCTAGTTATATAGTTTGATCTATCAAACAATATCACTAGAATATTTCGCTTATTAGCGATAAAATAAAATAATAATCAGCTCGGCATATAATTGAAATTATAATTATGCTGCTAAATAAAGGATAATATTTTGGTTGTAATCAAAATAATTTACAAAACATATCTAATTAAATTAGTAAACGTAATTGATTCTCATTTCTTATTTTTAATTCAACATGCATTATAATTTACCTAATATTAGACAGGATATACACAGTAACGCGATACAATAGCGAACAAATAAATAAATAGTTAAATTTAAAATAATCAATCACAACAAAACAAACTACACACAAACATGAACCCTCACGAGACCAGGCAAATTATATCCAAGAATACAAATAAAATCTTTTCTAAACAAAACAATCCAGCAGTCCCTCAAGAAATTATGTCTGGGAAAGCCCTTTGTGACTCGATTCAATTATACCAGCGCCAGAAGGATCTGCGGCCAGATACCTTACAGAATTGGAATTTAATTTTGATAGATTTATTTAAAGTTTCGGAGATGAGGCCTATTCTCTAGAGCGTTCGTGAATATGAACGTGGACATGTTTATTTTATTTATTTTAATTATTTTATTTATCATAAGGGATTTTATGTTTTTACTAGCTGATCCACGGCTTTGCCCACTTAGCTGTTATATATAAAAGCTATTACATGTAGACTATGTTACTTGTGGATAAAGTAGCTTTCGAATGTTGAGAGAGGTTTTAAAATCGGTCCATTAGTTTTTGAGCCTATTCATTACAACCAAACAAACATATAAAGTTTTCCTCCTTATAATTTTGGAGGATGGTAATATTACTCCAACGAAAAGAGAGGACCCTCGACCAGTTCGAACCACAAGACTGGCCGACCGTTAGGAGGATTCATGTTTGGAAGTTGTATACATGCTTAGCGGCGAAAACATTTCAACATCGCGACATAATATTATTATAAATGTAGATTAGGCACAATAAAAAAAAATATATGGATAGAGTAACTAGGGTGACAAATTTGAATTTAAATTAAACACAAACAATATTTCAATCTATCAAAACAAAAAAAACTTTATAATGAAACATAAACATAAGACAACTGCAGTTCTTTTTGAAACATCGAAATTCGATAACATCATAATAATTTTCTTTATACATTTACTTTTACTTCATGATCTCAATACGCGGTAACATCACCATGAAACACACGAACATTTGTCTGTACTTCATTCAGATCCAATTAAATCGCTTTGTCAGCGTTAGATAACAGCATCGGCATTGCTTCCAATTAGGACGCTGTTGTGTTTTATCCTGGATGCTTCTATGATTTGATTTGCACACTGAAAAGTATTGAATATTAGCCTCTATCGGCGGCTTTGTCGCGTAAAATCGAAATATCAATAAAAGGGATCCTCTTACTTAATCCTATTAATTGTTTTTTTTCCTGTCTGGGTGTTGATCTCTAAAGTAAGTACGTATTTACAAAAAAGTATGCCTCAGTCAAATCAGTTGTTTAGTTTCCATAGTACAAGCTATGCTCAGTTTGTGGACTGGAGAACTATGTGTTAAATATTCGAGAGTTTTCAATCACCAATATCTTTAACATTAATAATATAGCAAAGCACGTACATACAAATCATGATCCACAAGTTTTACCAAATGTCAAATGCTTAAAGATTAAAAAAATGTTTTTAATTTATTAACCGATAATATTATTGATTCAGAACGTCCTGTGAAAAATTGGAAGCAGTTTGAAAAAATCCCTGTATATTGTATCCACACTAATATTTAGGATTTCGTCAAGCATGCCATTTTGAAAAACTTCTGAACTTTTTTTGAAAATTATGACGTATTTTTTTAACCAATTTTTTATAATATTGTTGATGTTTATTATATCCGAAACATGACTTTCATCTCGTTGAGTTTTTCCTCTTTCGTTTTTCCTCTAATAGACTTGTCGGCACTATAATAGGCTATTTTCTTTCCTTATTTATAACGATCGGTTCAAGATCTTCAGATTTCTTCAGTTCCTCAGATTACACCGAAGAATAAAGTAAATAAATAAATATTTTGGCGCATTTAACACTGGCAATTTAGTCCTAAACTAAGCACAATGGAAACTAGATAACTGACAGACATACTATTTTTTTTGTTTATACGAATAAATAGGTAAATGAATACCCAGACAGTTGAAAATTGCAAAGTTAATCACGTAATAATATTCTACCAGTGGGGATCGAACCTCCTGCGCAATAAACCCTATGATAATATTATCCACTGCGCCAATTAGGTAGTTAAGCAAATCATACAAACAGTCAAGTTTGCTCTCAAATTTCGCAAATGATTTATGATGATATAGGATTAGATGTTATAAAATAACAAAATTTATCGCCTCAGATTTGAAACCAATAATTGTTTTGGCCTCAAACAATGGGCACTATTAACTATTGTTATATTCGATCTAACTGCGAAGTAAATTATGTTTGAATAATTGTAAATCGAATTAATGGACGTTATATTCACGGCGGGGCGTTCATTCGATAATTAATGTTAGGATTTAGCTTTAGAAATAATTAGTGACGTTATATTAAATACTAGCTGTTGCGAGCTGTTTCGCTCCTGTAGCATAATATTATATAGTATTAGTATTAGTATTAGTAGTAGTAGTAGCCAGCCTCGATTGATATTCTATTTAGTTTTTAAATCGGACCGGTAGGTTCCGGGATGAACGCGTTCAAACAAACACAATCTTTGCTTATTCTCGAATCTTAACTTATTCGAATAATATAAAGACAATATATATATTTTTTGTTTCTAAACATAAAAAAATATAATAATTGACTATCTTTGTCGCGTAGTTTTGATCACGGCTCTCCTTTTTTTCTTTTATACTAATATCCTTTATTTTGGGATATCTGAGAGTAGTAATGCAATGCTATATAGCCTTCCACGCATAATATGGACAAAATCAGATTGTATTTTTTTTAAAATGCTGAGTAAGATAGAAATTCATATTTATTGTAGTCCAGTTACTTTAGCATAAAAAAGGGGTTAACCTCGAAATGAGAGGTAATAAGCAAAATTTATGTATATACCTTTATTTTGGCGTTCATTGTATATGATTTCGGCAATGATAATAAAACTCATAAAAAAATAAGAAATAACTTGTAAAATGTCAATACATAGTCTGCATTGCAGCGTTTTTTAACATTAGTATTTATTTCGTTTTGGTTTACATTAAATGAATTTTCAAATAAAACTCGTATTTTACCCTCAAATATCGCAATTTTATTCATCGCAAAATTTGATTCAATTCTTCATCGTGTACGATTCATCTCAAAATATGATTCAATACTAAACAATTGAATCTCGGTTCATAATATTTATCCTTAAGACGCTGTAGTGACCCACAATCCAAGTAACAGCTCAGCTGTGGGGTTATAAGTTATGTAGGGTGAGTGAGTAGTAGGAACTGTTTGAGTGGGTAAGGGACAAGCTTCTGCGAGTTTTTGTAGCCCTGGTTCTACTAAAATATTACATCGTTGCTTTGCTGATTCGACTTTTTTTATAGTATTCCCTATTTTCTGACCCACGATGAATAAGTAGTACGAAAAGTTTGAGTGAGTGTAAGGAATCAGTTACAGCGAGTTTTTCGTCCTTTTACTGTAACTAAAACCTTTTCCTGTAGTGGGTTGTAATAAAAGTGGTTCAGTTGTGATGTTATTAAGTCAGTGAGTAGCACGAGCAGGTAATAAGTTGTAAACTTTTATTGGAGTTCATTTAATGGCTATTTAATGTTTTATTTGCTTGTATCTATACATATAATAAAAGAGTAACCGAACCATTTCTGTACATTGAAAAATTTTCAAAAAGAGTGATTGGTATGTAATATGTATGATCCACAGATACCAAAACCATTCTTAGAATTTTTTTTTTCTGTTTGTCTGTTTGTCTGTTTGTCTGTTTGTCTGTTTGTCTGTTTATCTGTTTGTCTGTTTGTCTGTTTATCTGTTTGTATGTTCGTCAATCACGTAATAACTACTGGGTAGATTTTGATAAAATTTCACATGCTGATAGACCAATATTAGGTTCAACTTATAGGCTACATTTTATTTGAAAAAAATATTTTTAAGGGTGACTCTCCATACATGTAATCGGAGGGTAAAAAAATAAATTCGCTAATACATCATTAAATGAGATATCATTGGATAGGTATTTGAAAATAAAATGAAGGTTTCTAAATGCGTTTTTTGCTAAAGTAAATATTTTTTGAGATATACGCTTCTACAGTCGTAAATGTGTCATACCACGTGGCAATATGAGATTTTGGTTGATTGCGGGCAAGCCTTTTTATACTTTAACGTATACGTTAAGAGTATCAAAAGGCATGTCCCCAATATCTATAGGTTAAGACGATAAAAACGCTTAATGAATTCTTAAAAACCCTCAAAAAATAACTAACTCTCCGCCCGTGGCTTCGTTCGCGTGGGCTTAAATTTTAGGCGCGCGTACTGTCAGATTTTGGTCAAACCTATTTCTGTAGAAAATTATAAAAAAAAGCTATAGACATGCGCATATATCAGCGGTCATGCGACCATAATTATTTTAGACTTTTGTTGTGCACCTCTACAAAATACAGAAATTAGTAGACCACGCGTGCGAAGCCGCGGGCGGAAAGCTAGTACACAATAAAGAGTATTCATTTATTTCATTTTATTAATTTATGGATATCCAATGAAATCACGTATTCGGCCATCAATTTTGGATATTAATTTAAGTAAATATTTTTATAGGTATAAAACTATCTTATCACTTAACCACATAACACAATCGCCGTGGTTTGCTATATTATCTTTCAGAAAATGAATATAATAATTGTTTTCATTTACAACATAAAACTGCAATATTATCTTATGACCTACATCACACCACATCCTAATGGAGAGACGAGGCGAAAGCAAGCTTAGAAAGCGGTTAATTAAATTGGGTCCATCAACGAACCGCAATATAAAACTATGCCGAATAACATTTTAGGACAAACAGCTTTCAATATCGTTATTTACCGTGAAAAAATCATAAAATCTTTGAAATATAAATAATAAATCGCTAACAGCTTTGTTTCAATATTGTTAATTACTATGGAAATTCATAAAATCTTTGAATCGCTAAGACCCCGTAACTTTTACCACACCACATCCCAACGGACAGACGGGGCGAGCGCCGAGCAACTGCACAGCGGTTAATTAAATTCGGTCCACCAACAGACCGCAACATAAAACTATGCCGAATGAACTAGTTTAATACTATTATTAAATTTTATTACTCTTTGCGGCTCCGATGGCTACTTAATTTTCATTTTCGAATTTTTAAATGGAACACTGAAATGATATCACGGGAACGATTTTGTGGTTTCGTTTATTTTTGGACGTAGGGAACGTTGGATACGGCGTGAATTTTTAAAATAAAGCGTTAAGCAAGTTTTTGTTTCCAGTTATCGTTTATCATACATATAGATACAGTTTTACAAATAACGCTCTGAGTGCTGTACTTATTCGTTTTTATTTAGAATTCTCCCTTATCTTTGGCAACTTCTTACTAATTACTTTTATATAAAGACAAACACATTTTTATACTTAATTTTATTAATATAGTGGAATTGAAGGTATAAAAATGTGTTTGTCTTTATATAAAAGTGATATGCAATTCCATCAAGAAGTATCAATACAAAGTATAAAGTATTCTTACTAATTGTTCTGAAACGTATCGACGTCTTTCCTTCAGAGTTTTATAGTTTCTTAATAATTTTTTGTTAACAAATCAAAATATTTCCAAGATACATACATCTATTCGACATGATGAGATAAACTAAATGACGATGATGTTTGAAACCTGTCATGAATAAAGTTGTAATTTAAAAATTTGTGAAATTTGAAAAATAATCAAGAAACAACAATACAAAGTATAAAGTATATATGAAAACAAAGTGAGAATCACACAAAAACGTCAAAAAACGCGCAATACTGTCGCATTATAACAATGAATATTTATTCAATGAGTCACTAAAATTAAGCCTCTCAGCTCAAAAACATTACGTAGCAGTAAATCGTATCAAAGCGAACAAAGCTGGTTAACTAGAGATAAACGCCGAATTCATTACACAATTACAGACGTGGTAACAATTAACGGTTGCTGAGTAGGGATTTTAATGCATTTTCCTTCGAATACTTGTTTACTATCTTACGTAACCTTATATAGGTATGACTGCTTCGTTGGTCTAGGGGTTGCATCTTTGATTATAGATCGAGGGGTCTTGGGCCTAAAAAGAGATTTTTCTAACAAAAAAATGACAGCTTTGCAGCTCAGCAGCCCTGAATGGAACAGCCCCGTACCTTGGAAAATTCTTCTAAGTTCTAAAAAAAGCCCTCCACCCAGGTCTGCAGTTCCATGTCGGGGCATCATACAAGTTTTTAGCTTACCTCAACCACTTCAAAAAATGGTCCTAGCTCTCGGAAGATTAAAAAAAAAACTAAATGAAACTAATAAAAATGTAAAACAAATTATCAAATACTATATCTTAAATATTGTTTATCCCGATGCGTATGCAAATATTTGTCACTATCGACTAAATAATGATATCTTTAAATCCGTAATAATAAAAAGTGTACCATTAGCATAACATATTAAACGTATAGTTAAGCCTGCATTTGATATGGGATTGACGTGGGATGCAAATGGGCCTAAGTGGGCCTCAGATAACGCAGGAACATAGTTGGGGATCATAATATTATAATATCACTAACAATACTGCTAAATTATGTATTTTATTGAGGAACATATTATATGAGTTTATCTACATGATTGAACTGTTTCTGGACAACATGAAGAACAAATGACGAGAGAAAATGGAGAAATAATAACACATGAGTATAGAAAAAAAATTAACATACAAAATTTCACGAGCAACAAAAATAATTCGTATAATTCCATTAACTCCTTTAAATTGTATTAATTCTCTACACTTCTTATCCCGCTATACAGCGAGCTACGCGAAACCTAACACGCTACGAATGGACACACCGCGCTACGAGGTGGCCTACCGCGCTACGCTTATATACATGAAAGTGCACGTACACGAAACACCGAGCTACATGTTTAAAAAAAGATAAATATAAAGAAAAGTTAATAGTAGTTTAACTTTATGTTCCATTTTTTCTGGATTTTTATACATCACTGTTCTACCACGATACAATTTTCTAAATATCAAAGGTCTAATTCTCAATGTAACCATAGTACATAGCCTAAGTGGAAATGCAGTTTATTACAATTTTGGAGGAGAGCCAGCCTGGGAAATACTTAGTTTAAAACTGCTGGTACCTGCCCCTCATGAATACTGCCTTCACAGGAATCAAGCGTAACCAGCAAGCATAATAAAATAGATATGTCATTTTCGATTTACTTTGATAAAGTTTTATGTATATTCATCAAAATATACTTTCACTAAGAGGAAGGCATGATAAATATTTTATACGTTATGTTTTAATAAACACTTTATATTTCTTAACAGTATTTTAGTTTAAATAATATCTGTAAAAGTATTTGATAATATTTAATAACTACTTTATCTATTACTTGCTATTTAGCGTGGCTTTGCTAACTTAGCATAATTTTATATAGTCTATAATATAGCCTATGTCAAACAGTGGAGATGCAGCTTTATAATGGTAAAAAATGTTTAAAATAGGTTTTTGTGAAATCAAACATTAATTTAAAATATTTCACTCAATAAAATAGGGGTACAAAGTCTCCAATCTATTGCAATGAAAGACCAATATGGCGATTATTATAAAAAAATACTACATTATTTTTAATACGCAGCTGCATTTGTATCTTCGTAGATCACAGACAAGTTCAGTGCACGGACATAATTTGAGGCTAGTTTACGATCTACGTACAAATGTGAAAAATTTCCCAATCCAGAATCTTGCCAACGAATTTTATATACAATTGACGTAAAGAAGAATCTAGAAGAATAACACAATTGGCATAGTAATGGAGTATTTGAATAATTTACTTGTTTATACAAACAAAAGGGAGAAATATATAAGCATTGGGATATTATAGCTTCTCTTTTTTGCCCTCAGCGTCTTTTTATGATTTAGCAGAATAGAGTTTGCGGTTTAGCCATGCCATAAAAAACGGAGTTTCGTTTATCGATGTGGCGACGGGTTAGAATACATGTGTCGCTCAAACTAACGGTAACGGTAAAATACCCATGGATGTCGTAAGAGGTGTCATAGGGAAATTTTGCTGCAAAATATCTTCAACAAAAAAAAAGGGTGGGAGCCGGACATTGGAGCAAGACCGCATCGAAATCACTACCTCTCCAGCAGAAGACCGGCGTGATGGAGTATTGCACTGTTTCGTACTGCGAGCGGCTGCCCGGAGACCTGTATACCCATGACATTCCTCTTCCGTCCTCTTCGACTCCCCTTCCAACTTCCCATCATTAATCCTCTCCTTTTCTCCTCTCCTTCCTTCAAGCCGGCAAGGCACTTAACCGTATGTCCCGCTTGCCTGTAATAACATAAAAAAATCGTAAAAGAAAGGCTTAATAAAGGGAATGAAGGAGTCGTATATGAGAGGAAAAGAGAGGAATAGAATGCGAATACATTGCAACTCTCCATATAATATATGTACAGTTAAATCACTTTTCCAGTGCGAAGTTGGTCTAATTGGTGCCGACTTCCAACGCTCAACATCCACTCTGAAAAAACATTATTACTCAATATGTCTTAACAAGAAAGTAAATTATTTTAACAAAAGCAAAATAATTATCATCATATCTTTTTGTTTTCAGCAATTCATTGCATCTGCCATGCCGGTGACATTTCAACAGCGCTGTAATTAACAAAGTAAAATTTTACACAAAATATTTTTAATTATTATTTCAGTTTATGTGTCAGAATATTTCGTTAAGTTGTTGATTACCAAAATGTTATTAATTGGAATCCGAAAATTGATAGTTGTGACGTTTACGGTGGGGCAAATAAAAGACACCGTATAGTCAACAACAATATATATATTAAATTAAATAAATTATACAATTAAAAGATTAAACAATCTAAAGAATAAGGGTCGTGGTGTGCCTAGGTCTATTGCTACAAGTAGGGCCGTTACTCCCCTGAATAAAAAGGGTGGCGCTGGATGGAGGGTGCGTATGGGTGCGTAGGCCTGGAGGTGTGTTGGCCACGTGTAGCTGCTCTGCCCGAGGAATGCCAACGTGTCCCTTCAGCAGGAACACGAAGAATCTCTTCAACAGAGATTCCCAAACGTAGCAAATATCCCTCGGTTCCGTAAGCCGGAAGATACAGCTGTAGCGTGGCAAAATTCTTCAGCCGAAGCGTAAAAATGTAGCCGTGGCGTGAAAAATGTTTCAACCGAAGCGTTGAAAATGTAGCCGTAGCGTTGAAAGATTCTCACCCGTAGCGTGACACCCCAGTGGGGTTATATGAACACAAATAAGTGTAAAATAATTTAAATAATTAAAACTATTACTGTAACACTGTAGTCGTGGCAGATATATATATAATAATTCGGTGTCCACTTGCAAGGATTTTTCTAATTAAAAAGAAGGACCCGGCGCATACGCGCTCGACCTTATATACCCCAGCTGGCCGGTATGGAGGAACCACAGATCATCTAGTATGAATGACGTTTGACATGACAGTTTGACAACAGTTTAAAAATCGATATTGCATAGACCAAAAAATGAGTTTGAACAGATTATATATTGATAAATATTATTGATAAAAAGGTTAAGAATAAGATAAATTATATTAAATTATAACATGTAACGTTACAACGTTACATAGTGTCCATGTTTTATGTACATTCTCAGTACCGGAGAACAAATAGCAATCGACTACTATGAAATGCTTGGAAATGGAGTAGCACGCATTATTTTCCTTTTATTTTAATATTAAATTTTGTTTTTAATTAAAGTATTTATATTATGCAGAGATCGAAAGCGTGCTTATAGTTCGAACAGTTAATTGTACAGGTCAGTAATAATTTACAAGTTTAATTTTTTACGTACTATATCATGCTTATTATATACATATAAACCTTCCTCTTGAATCGTTATATCTAAAAACCGCATCAAAATCAACGGATAATGATGAAAAATACCCAACGAGGTAGTTTTGACGATCTATCCTTACATAGAAGTGACTTTTTATACTATGGAGTGATAACATTATTAGCCGAATTTTTGACCAAAGCGGTCAATCTCAGCACAAACTGGCTTACTGCGTAGGAAATAGTCCTAATAGGTAATATTCACCAGCACAGTTGTGTACGCAAACATATGTGCACTCTCTATTGCTATTCCTTTACTCTCAAAATCCGAGAGGAATCAGGCAAGACCGACGACTTTAACTGCTCTCCGAAGAAAGAAGGTGTACTAACACTACCTGAATCAGAGTTGCTAAAGCACCAATTCAGTAAAAGTCATAATAATGTATAGTATAGAATTATTAATATTCACATATAAATGTACATAGCGTACAAATATTAACCTGAATTTCGGGGAAAGGTTTGGTATTTGCACACAATGTACCATACTATTAATATGCTAGCATTGCTATCTCTTTTACAGTCATATATATGGTGACAATTATTTTTATTTTTTATGGACATTATATATTAGTTTTGTACTCAAAAGGTTTTCATATAATAAGTAAACGTAGATTATTTTATGTTATTTTGGACTATCTCTTGGCTGCATTATCATAATAATACACAAATTTAGTTAAAAATCTCGGATTTCAAAAATAATCGTGCATTTTAATAAAAAAATATTCGGACGGTTTGTCTTCGAAAATATGATTTAAAACGAATTAAAGGATCGATTAATAAACCTATTGTCGTACCTTATTCCGATATTACGAGAAAACGATAGTAACTTGATTACTGTCTTGTTGAATATTGGTATTAAATTGTGCAAATCTATTATCTGATGGTCACCCTACATCGATAGAAAGCTGCAAGGTGTGTCGCAAAAATGTATGTTTACGTAAGTACGGTGAAATCGGTACAATTCCTATTCAAATGATTATTGTGGACTCTGCCTTTCCATTATTTTGACCACCGCCGTTCCTGTACAGTTGGCCACGTTACACTTTACATAATATTTCAATAAAGACGACTATTGTATGATATTTCGCGGGTTTCAGCTGCGTATGGAAATAAAATTTTAAGTTCAATTTAGTTCTGAAAAATAGCGGGTGTTGTGACGAGGAAATTCGCTGCAAAGTTCAATATAGAATACAATGGAATATTATATTATTTCATAGTTTTGTTTGGCCTAGTTGCAAGATGTTTGTGTTGGGAACAGAGGGCGTAATGGCGGTTTATAACTGATCAACATAAGATGAATGTGTATCTTGTAAGTTCAATTATTAATGTTGGAATTTTTCGGAAGTGTAAAATTTATTTGTAAGAAAGGAAAATGGAGCTGTGAACATTGTAACTATAAAGAAAAAAATTTAAATAAACAATAATAAAATTACATTATTATTATATTCTGTCTTGATTATCTGTGTATATTTGTCCAATACGAGAAACCTTGTAGAAAAATAATATGCATTGTCATTTAGTATTTTATTGGGTTTGTTTTAACACGAGTACTTTCCATATTTAACAAATATACTTTTTAATAAATAATAATGTTAAATACCATGTCTAATAAAACCGCGTTTAAAATCCTTTAAAAAATATTTTTATTCAGCATTATTATTTTCTTATCTTAATGTAATATTTAAAAATAAACATTCCAAGAAATAGTAACGACACTTAACTCGTCCACTTACCTCAAGATTTAAAGCAGTTACAGTTAAAGTAAAAACACATAAAGCTTAGGTTTAACGCTAAACAGAATAGTACAAAGAAGACAGAGAAAACTAGGTATTGGGAACTTAGTATTCTAACAGTTAAGGCACACGTGCTCACTCGCACGCCAATATTTTTATAAGCTGACTTAAGAAATGTTTTCCATTTGCTGTTTAATATTATTTCTAAAGAAATTTCCTAGAAGTAATTTTAAAGGATTCAGTGTTTTTGATATAGGTATTAATTTTGATTAGTCTATTTGTAGTGTGTTCGCTACGCTGTCCATTCATTAATCAGCAAGCAAGTTATTTTTTAATAATTGATAAGCGATCCATCTTTAATTATAATAACTGATAAACTGATAACAGCTTACATTATTATTGTGACTTGTGATCAATGGATCAGCTATTGGCAAGTTGTATAGAATCACTGTACATTTCTATTACGATCAACATAATAGTATATACTATATAGCCATCAAAATAGGAATTAGCAATACACATTAAAAGAAAGAATAAACTTTCTTTCTTTCTAAAAATAAGTTATCAACAGCCAAGAGCGCTTCATTTAGCCCATATATTAATATTAGTTGAGTCTAAATTATTTAGTATAGTATTTATATAGGTCATTTGTATGTTTGTTAAGAATGGAAGAAAGATCCCTAAATAAACACGTGCCCTGCCTGCCTGCATGCCCTGGACTTGTTGGTTTGTATTATTTTGGGCAGTTCTATGGGATTAAAATGTTTGTTTAAGTGAAGGTGAATAAAATATTTACTGAATACACGAATTATAATGTAAAGACATACTGTTTACCGAAAATACTTGCTTTGTACCCATGACTTTTGTATGTAGCTACACAATATATTTAAGTTTAAAACCAGGTTTTTAAAAATACGTTTGTGTATAAAAATATATTGTTCTATTCAAAATGCCATTTGGAATTTGAATTAAAATTAAAATTTTATACAAAACCCCTTTCATTATATTTTATGTAATACGTAATATGCTTAAGAAAATTATTTGAAAGACGATATATAATATAAGCATTCAGTCACAAAATTTTTTTTGTTTGTGAACATTTTTATAAAGCCAAGTACATACTAATATTATACAGTGTAAAAGTTTATTCATTTGAACGCTCTTACATTTTAACTTTAAAACTGCTTTCTGGTGTTAAGCAGCTTAATCCCTTTCAGCACAGAATACTATGATAATGCGTTCAAACTTCAAAAAAATCTAGTGAACCACCTAATTAATTTTACCGCCCGAAAACGTTGTCGTTAGATTGTGCATTTCAATATTTTTGCTATAACGCATACAACGTCATTCGAGATCGCTCAGCCGGTCTTCTGTCAGGCCACAAGCATGGACACGTACGCGGACGCGGATGGCGCGAAAAATACATATTTTTTTAAATTACTTGCATAGTATATTTTAATATATTTTGTTTGTTTCATTGTTTGTTGTATCGTAAATAAATAGAATTAGTTTTTTTTTCATACAAAACTTTTAAGATTTGGGAGTAAGGTACTTCTAAAGTTATAAAAACACGATCGTGCGTGTCGGGACGATACTTGTATTTTTAGTTGTTATTCTTGTGTAGATAGTTTGCATGTTTTAGGGCTTTTAACATCCGATTTGGTCCATGAACTCATTCAAGATGGCTGTAGAGCTAGCTAAGAGCGTGAGTATTGAGATGGCATCTGAGCAGATCAACAGCAATAGCAGAAACTTGCTCAGAATCTGGATCTAACGCAGGTACTGAGTCAACTGTAAAACCTACCGTTGAAACAGATTTTTCTGTACCAGATCCAGTCACTCACGGTTGCCAAGCCTGAACCTGAGGCTAAACCCCAGGCTGAAGTTCTCGATACACATCGCTGAGTCTCTTGCCGTACCAACTAAATCAACGTCGTACAAATGAAGAACATGTGTCATCGTCGGTTTGTCGATACTCTTCAGCCAGAGGTAGATCAGGCTCGAGTAGTAGCCAGGTGAGAGGAGCACACGACGTAGTCAATCCATTTCTTCAGCTGTTCTTCGACAACCTGCCACAAGACAGTGACCAAGAATATGGAGATTGATGTCATTTCAAGACAAAGATCACTCAGGATGCCCCTGCTCTTACTTCTCTTACACCTATGGAATATCCTAGCTTATATTTTGATGACCATTGTTTTGAGGACGCTGCAAATTACAATCATATATATCATACAATAAAAACAAGTAAAATACTTAATAGAACAGCCGCAGACCTAAATAAGTTATATGGAAGTTTGTTGATGATAGGAAGTCTTAGCTATCCAAGAATTCACATGTATTGGCTTCAGGATTTGGATCTGCAGGTTATATCTAAGGTATCTATGACAAGGGACCTGCATTTTGTTTCGTCAGAAACACTACCATCGAATAATTGAAACCCGTTCTGGAAAATACAACCAGCTATTCATACTGTTGACAATGCATGTGAAAAAATTGAAAGAACACCAGGATATTACAGCATAGACAAGCAGATACCATTAACAGGCGGATGTCGCATTCGGGTTCTGGCGCAAAATATACCAGTACCACTTGGTTAAAAAAACTACCTAATAACTACAAAGGAAAACCTAATGACTCATAACATGACCTCATGGTCAAATTAGAGATTTATTTTCCCCATAATCCAGTTTTGGATTGAAACCTGGGCGAAGGGCCCGGTGTCATTGTTTAGTATGTATCTGGGGATATATCTTTGGTTAAAATATAATAACCTCGTCTTGATGGCATCTAATTATACCGGTGGTGATAATGTCTCTTGGGTTCCGGAACCGGATGTGGAACAGAAAATAAATATTATGCTATGTGCCTGTAAAAGCACCTAAAATTGTTTTAAACTCGTTGTGAAGTGGTCGAAATATAGAATCAATAATAATGTAAAATAATTTTTAATAAACCGCGCTTAAAATCCTTTAAAAAGTATTTATTTAGTATATATATGTTAAAATATAATTAATAGGGTCAGGACGGGTAGATACGATCGTGTGGGGGGTCAGAAACCCCCCTAGAGACCCCTCGGATTTTTTTTTGCATTTTTTGCTATTCACAGAGACCCTAAAGACCAAGGAAATAAACTTAATCTGTTTAAAATCAATTCTTTTTTTCTCGTGCTGAAAGGGCTATTAAAAAGGCATGCAGCATTAAGCTATTTAACGAGTGAATCCGCGATGCATAGCTGGTTATATGGATTAAAATGTAAATAGACTTAACAGAAATTTACTTACAAGCCTGTAAATGAAACACATGTCCATAATAAACAAAATACTTTTTAAAAGATTTTAAATGCGGTTTGTTTTACATTACTAACCTGTCGTGAAAATAGGATTTTTCCACGACTGGTATGCGAAGCTATTGAAATTAAAATTAATAAGTCAATTTTAATAAAAATATTAAGTCAATTTTGCAAGAAAGCCGAGCCAAACTTCCAAAGACAGGGGTGTGGAGGTAGACAAACAATGTTTGAAATATTCATTAAAACAACTGTCATCTCGGTCACCCGTAACCACTGACCACGTTCGCTGTTAAGTGTTCGAAACATCGGGTTAATAGTAATTAACCACGCTAAAAATCCTTAAAAATTATTTTATTTAATATGGAAAGTACTCGTCTTAAAACAAAGACAAGACAATACTAACACATATCCAACTTTGGAATTAAGAATTTAAATTGAAGGAAATCTAATAAATTGGAATTCAAAAGAAAACTACTTTAAGCGCATTTTAAAGACAATCCCTATTGCTGATTTTTTTTAATTTACATGTGTTTAAAAATTTAATTAGAAACTTGTTAAATATAGCAATTATGTGATGGGTTGTATTTTCTTACCACCAAAACAAATGTTTTTAGAAATACCTATTTTGAATGTTATTAAATTAATCAGGCGCGCTTTATTTTTGCATTTCGAATTTAAATTGAAATTGAAAGAAACCGATCAAATTGGAATTCAAAAGAAAACGGATAGACGGAAATAAGTGGGGAATCGAAATATCGTTTTACAGCTAACAAAGAACTTCATTCTTTCTAGGAATCTGTGAATTTCAACGTAGTTTATACTAAGTTTGTTTGAGCTACTTGATATCTATTAAATGCATCGAATAAGCACTTTGCGTGCAGTTTAAACGTAAACCATATTATTATTTTATTCAATTTATACGTTTTTAAGAATATAATTAGAAACTTGTCTACACTATATCTACATTAATATTATTAAGAGGAAAACTTTGTTTGTTTATTTGATTGTAATGAATAGGCTCAAAAACTACTAGACCGATTTTAAAAATTCTTTCACCATTCGAAAGCTACATTATCCACGAGTAACATAGGCTATATTTAATAGGTTACATATGTAACATTATGGTATGGAAGTCAAGCTGCGTAAATTTAATGTTCTGTGGGTTATTTAGATATGAGAATTATGTGAGTGTTTGTTAAACAATGAATTCAATTTATATTGATATCACATAAGAAACGGACGGAAATGAGCAGGGAATCAAAATCTAGTTTTACAGTTAACCAAGAACCCCTTCCTTTGTACTTCCTGAAAGAAAAACGTTTAATAATAAGAACTACTACAGTTTTATAATTGTATGCAATGTATACTACATACAATTTAAAAAGCCCCAGAAAATACTCGCAGTTAATAACCCATTGTTATAAAACAATTAAATGCGAAGGAGTAGTACATACCCTGAATAGCCAAGCTTGCGGCTGTCACCTGACATGTTCTGTTTAGCGTCTTTTATATTCTTTAATCCCTTATCCTTTTCTTAGAGAATGCCTTTTTAAATTTCAACGCAGTTAAGATTGTTGTGGATTTTATCTTTCAACGTTTGGGAGGTTAAATTTATACTAGCATTATAAAGAGAAAAAACTTTGTTTGTTTTTAATGAATAGACTCAAAAACTACTGGACCGACTTTAAAAATTATTCCACCATTCGAAAGTAGTTACGTACATTAGATATCTACATCATCATACTTATCTATCATATCTTTTAGTTAGCCGTTCTTGTGAAGATAATCACGTAAAATGACTAAATAAATAAATAAAAAAAATTAAAACGGATCTTTAATTTATTATTTAAGTATGTACTTTTTTCTGTCACTACTGCGGTTTTATTTATGTTGTGGTATTTTTGCTGGTGTTTTTGAAAATAAATGTTTCTTCTTTCTTTCAAAAATGGCAAGATGTATTCCACTATAGATTTCTTCACGTAAAAAAGTTTTCGAACTGTAAATTCTCAATACTAAATACTGTATCCATCGGTTTGTCAGTACAATACGTCATTGATGTAATCAAAATATCCAGTTTAATTAACATGACATGAAACACGACATCACAAAGCACTAATTGATTATTTCAATACATTTGTGAAAGCGGTATAAGTTGGCTATTGTAGGAACAATTAATTATGATTATTGAGCCGTGAGTCGCTTGTTTATGTGCCGGTTGCTCATTATCAACTGAGTATGGTTTAATTTGCTTATATTGATATACAATTTCCATTATAATGAAGTTTTTCATGGAGCTACTGTCGGTCTCTGTCTACGGTCTCTGTTTCATTGAGCATTATAGATAGGCTGGACATTAATTCGCATTTTTTTTAATATTCCTGGACATTTAACACAACGCCATCTAGTCCCAAACTAAGCAAAGCTTGTACTATGGAAACTAGATAACTGATAGGCATACTTACACATACTTTTTTTTGTAAATACATACATATTATAGATACATTAACACTCAGATAGTAGAAAATTACAATGTTCATCACATCATAATTTTCTACTTTTTGGGATTGAACCCACATCGGAAAGCAATAGACTTTTGCAGTATCCATTGCGCCAATAGAATTGAATTAATAAAAATGACTAAAATTAATCCCGGAATTCCCACGGGATTAGAAGTTAGTTAGGCGTGGCTAGTATGATATAATGTCAATAGTATAGAGTATATAATTTATTTTTATATTACCCACGTTACGGAGAAACTTTCCTCGGGTTCGAGTCTCCCGGCTCCACACGTCTTTGGTATTCCTCCGGGAATCGAATCCGGGATGAGGAAACAAATTTGCTCTATGACGTTGTCTTATCATATCTTATTAATGTTGTTTTTTTGCTTACATTATTCTTATATATAAAAATGAATCGCAAAATGTGTTGTTAAGCGCATAACTCAACAACGACTGGCCCAATTTGGACAATTCTTTTTTTAAATGTTCGTTGAAGTTCAAGCATGGTTTTTACGGCGAGAAAAATTCGAATAATTACCGGGTCGCTAAGTAGTACGTAATATAAATGTAACAACTTGTTAATAATTATTGTTAGTCTACACTAATATTATTGAGAGGAAAACTTTATTTGTTTGTTTGAAAACTACTGGTCTGACTTTAATAGTTCTTTAACCATTCGATAGCTACATTAACCACGAGTAACATAGACTATATTTTATACGTTATGTATATAACATTATACTTCGGGAGCGAAGCCGCGCGGATCAGCTAGTCATTGATAATTTCACAATCTGACAAAAATACAGCACTTAGGAGGCAATTTGTAAAATTTCGTTTGTTATAATATTCTTATTTTACTGAACCATTTCTTGTAATTGTACGTGTGACTAATAAATTCTTAATTTAAAATTTTGTGGTTTCATTATAAAAGGATTGCTTAGAAAAGGTCGAGTGAGGGAAGACACTTATCTAAATTAAAACTACAGGCAATCCAGTTATCTCACCTAGTAGTTCATATATTTGTAAGTTCCTAGAGTACCTACAATTTGCATTAAAAATATTACAAATAAATTTACCATCCAAGATGTTGCATGACATAATATACCAATACTTCCTTACTAACGAAATTATAAATACAGAAGTCTCATCTTCTAAACCACTGAAAAATGTTGGATGAAATTTTGTACCAATATAGTTTGAAAGGACAAAGGATATTTTGTACCAACAGTTTGACATAGATAGGATTACGCGCGGCACGGCTAATCAATAAATGAAATAAACTAGCACATTCGAATACAAAACAAGGTTTAGAAGTCAAAGTTATTTAGAGCAAGTCCATGCGAGAGCCAGCTGTCGCCAGCAATTAGTGTAAACACTCACCTGAGAGCTTGGCACTTGACTGCACACTGGAATACTGTTATGTTTTATACGCTGCTACATTTATCAGACTTTACTTTTTTTAGCTATGTCTTTTTCTTTCTTTGGGAGATCACTGCTAATACTGTGGACGAATTATTTGTAAAGATTTTAAACCAATTTCCAAAGTGCGTCATAAAGCAAAAATCGGTGTCATTTTTATCACGTATTTTAAAATTTTTATCATTTGAAATAGTATATATGGTAAACATATAAATTGTATTATGTCCATCTAGAGGGTGAAATTAAAAAATTAGCTTAATGATACAACTCTATAGTAATAGAGGATCTTTGTCCGTGAAAAATTATGAAGGCTTGGTTTGACAGAAAATTGTGTGAATATAGTTACGGATATTAAACGGTCATTATGAGTTTGTTTATTATACTGCTTTGACTCATGTTATACAAAGATATTGTGATACAAATAAATCTCTTATAAATTTAATTGTTTTCTTGCTTCGTTATATTTTTTTAACTCCTGTTGCAACTTATAGTTCAAACTATAATAATAATTTGATATAAATCCATGATTTATTTTATATTAACTTATCCTAACTAATGAACTATCTGAATGTCGAACACCACTCAAGCTTGAACGAGTTACAAAGTCCCATAACCTTGACTAATAGAGTCGAATCTGTGTCCCTCCGATTAGATAGGCCCTTATTGATGTGTAATCAATGGGCCTTTACGAATCAATGCTGGGTTAATGCGGCTTTGGATTTAGTTCGAGAGAGGTGAGCCGGAAATTCGTGACAAAATTATGAAGGGTTAGCTTTTGTTTGATAGAAAATTGGGTGCATATGATTATGGGTATGTAGGGCTATTGAAAACTTTAATTTACTGATATAGAATACATTTCAAATGACTTACATTTTAAATGAATACTTCGATGATAAAAATCCATGGGTTGTAACATCTTAACAATTACAGGTTAGTTCCTTGAATCTTTCGTTCAATTCAAATAAAATCAAAAAGCAATCAAAAAGCGCCCCAACAGAGGACGATTTCGAAAATAAACATTTTGATTTGACTTTGACTTTGAATGATTATCGTTCATTTAACAAAACTGTTTATAAAATATATTTTCGAAGTCACATTTGCTTAGTACCATTCCCATTTTTATATGAGTATCGCAACATAAATTATCTATAAATAAATTGAAATTTTAAAATACATTCAAACTTCATCAAAATTGTTTCACTGTAATTGCTGTAGATGTCACGTAACATGCAAACCAAAAATAGATTTATTCAGTCGAATAGAGCTCGGCGTTTTTTAAAGTCAATAAATAAATAATGACTTATGAATGAAATAAATTAGACAGACAGTTTTTATAACGCACTATTTTAACGTATGAACTTTTATATAAAGACAAACACTTTTATACTTTTAATTCCACTATATTAACACTTTTTACAAAAATGATTTATTTATTTAAACACGGCCGGTTTCATACATCATCGTCAGGTAGTTAAAATTAAAAAAAAAGTAACGTATGAAACCTAGAATGTATTTGATCTAAAAAAAGACTAAGAAATCAACATAAATTTTGATTAAGTTCAATCTTGACGTTAATAAGCACCAAAATTCTTAAAATATGTATAAAGGAATAAAAAATACTCATCAATTACTTTCACTTTCAATCGTTGTTCATTCAGATCTAAAGCACTCTTAAATTGTAATTCACTTCCTATCAAAGTTTACATGTACTAAAGTTCGGAGCAAGTTCCTAAACGCTAAGCTGGTGCATTCACGTATTGCTCGGAGTCACAGATGTCTTATAAGGACTTAACTTTTGAGATTCATTATAGTGTTGGTTTTGAATGTGGTTAATTTTATTGCAAAATAGCTGTGCTCCGCGGTTTCACCCGTTTCACGCGGTAACCGGTTCTCGTGGGATTTTAGCGATTAAAGGTATCCTATGTCAATCTCCTGGTCCTAAGCTATCTCCCTACGAATTTGCTCCTGAATTGGTCCAGCGGATCTCAAGTTATAAGTTTAATAACGAACCCGTCTTTGTTTTATAAATATAAATAAACATAACAGCCCCACTAAGAATGTGTGTCTTTATTTTTTTTTCTTTTAACAATTTCGATTGTACTTCAATTGTAGATTATCTAAAATGTTTTGCCATTTAAGTTCACTATAATGCAGAACTAAAGCAATCTTTAAATGTAATTCACTTCCTATCAAAGTTTACATGTACTAAAGTTCGGAGCAAGTTCCTAAACACTAAGCTGGTGCATTCACATATTGCTCTCACGAAGTCACAGATGTCTTATAAGGACTAAAGTTTTAAGTTTTATTAGAGCTTTGGTTTTGAATGCGGTTAACAAAGATAACTTAACTGAAAAACAGGAATAAATTATAAAGTATTTGTAAAATATTGTGCAATATTTTCTGCATGGATTAATATTTTTAAATATATTGTCTGCAAATAAACCACTTCTTTAGATAAATTAGCTCAGATGCTCTTAACTCGACTGCAAATAAAATGAAATAAAGGATTTGAGAAAAATTGTTGCAATATTTTCAAAACCATTGCATCTTATTTCTTGATAAATTATCCTCAATAAAAACCACGTCTTTATTGACATAAAGATATTAACTCTAACATTTAATCGTTGTT
>LQNK01000069.1:57700-102529 GCA_001586405.1 Phoebis sennae | reverse complement strand
AAAAAAAATGTACTACACTGAGACGGTCAGTGAACTTAAAAACTTCTGTATTTAATACCGATTTCAAAATGGTATAAAAGTTATGGTTTTTCCCTATAGCAAAAAAAAATATTGCAATTTCAAATCAATTTGGGACCTATTTTAATGATACGTCCAGGATGATACTTAGTATGAAATGTTATTTTTTACATGAAAAATGAAATAAAGTGTTGTTATTGGTCAATATTAATAAATATACATAATCTGTAACTTGAGATATTATGATAAATGCATAAATTTTCAAAATTTTAAAATAGAACCGTTATTGTACTATACCGTTGTAAACCTTTGATTTTACATGATGTGCCACATTCTACCATAGAAATAGCTGGAAATTTGAATTCAGCTCCCACTACACATATCATCAGTTCAATAGACCAATGATTATGGACCCGGAAATCTCACGCGATGTTGGTTAGTCTCTGAAAAGTTTGGCCACCATAGCTAAAATTTGGCACAGAAATAATTACTTTACTTTTAGATTTATTTTAAATTAATAAAATAATATTTTCATAGATAACTATTAGAGAAGATTGGAGAAATGTGAGGATATTGTAATGGCATACGATAAAAGTGGACATTAAATTTCATGAAGGTTTATGCATTTATACACAATACATCACATTACAAATTATGAATTCTTATTAATTTTGACCAATAATAGCATTTAATTTTATTTTTAATGTAAAAAAATAACATTTTATACTAAGTATCATCCTGGACGTTTCATTAAAAGAAGTCCCAAATTGATTTCAAATTGCAATATTTTTTTTGCTATAGGGAAAAACCATAAATTTTATACCATTTTGATATCGGTATTAAATACAGAAGTTTTTAAGTTCACTGACCGACACAGCATAGTACATTTTTTTTAAACCACAGACTATCAAATCTGACCTCAAAATTTTACTCTATACAAAATTTGAAATAAATATTTTTTTTTTCTTCCGTTATCTGATACTTCTATTAATATCTAATATATGTATCCTAGAAAGCAACTCATAAAGAAAATTTAGTGAAAAAATTATGAAAAGCAAATAAGAATTACGGCCACAGTAATATAAAACATTGGGTGAGGTCAACATTTTTGAAAAAACTACAAAATCCTCAATATCTCAAAAACAGTGATATTTTCGTATGGCCTATATTGGGTTTTTTTCATAGATTATAAGCTCAGCTATCATGCCCCAAAAGATGCTTCACTCATTACGGGACACCCTGTATAACTAATATGAAACCATACAACGCGCAAGAGAAAAAAATAATACAAAGAAAATAAAACACACAAGCAGATAAAAAATAAAGGAAATAAGATAAAGAAGGCTGTGTGGGGTTGCGCGAATGTGCGTGCTGGAATGCACTAGGTTCAGTAGAATTAGGATTTCTTAATAAAAATTATGTACTTTAGTATAAGTATGATTGGAAATATTTTGTATCAATCATGGAGGTTAGGAAGAAAAATTGCAATCTTGGTGTGGTCAGTATTGAATGTGCATAATGTGAGAAAGAGCCAGTCTGATAATCGCATTGCAGGTTCTAGCTTGTAATACTTCATTCAAAGGATTGAACTTATTTAATCAGCTGTTCGCAGCAAGAATAATAAAGTTAGCGATGGGTGATTCGGAGAAATGTTATATCTGAACATACAATTTGTTTAAGCACCTCAATCCCATCCTCTATGACACGATGATGTAATTATTTGAATAATGTATTTGCAGCTCGATAGCAAATAACCTGAAGAAGGTGGCAGGTAGTGAGTGCATGTGGTCTGCACAAAATCGAAGAGATTGATATGCTCTATGAGAGACCTATGTCCAGCAGTGGATGAAAATGGGTCGTTAGTAATAGTATTTGTATCTATAGTTATTTCTCTGTGCATGCAAATATGGTCCAAATTTTGTCAAGCAGTTTTAATCTTTTCAGTTATAATTTTCAACTAATTGATCAAATACAATGAGAAAGAAAACAAATAAGTTTGAAGGAACTTGTCTGGAAAAATACTTTCGCGTGATATTTTCGAGTTGTCTGAAACATAACTCGTCTTAGTAATTGGGTCAAAGAAACATCTAAAAGCACGCCCTACTTTCGTCCCACACTTTTTCACCAATTACAGAAACATTAACATTTTCCTATCGCAGTTTTTTACAATATTAAGACATCAATCTTCAAAGAAATAGTAAAGCCATTTGGCGGACGTCCAAGTAAAAACAATAAAACTAAAGCCTTTGAGAAAATAAGGGGAAGTTTGAGAATTCGTTTGTAGATGGCCTCTTTTGGAACTTATATATTATGATGTACGATTATCGACTATGTTCTTAGAATAATATGAGAATAATTCGCAATTCCTCTGTAAAGATATATGGTACAGATTGCTGAAGCGTTTAATATGAAGCTGTTTGCTTGGTGTGTGGGAGAAGCAATGAACAAAGCAATGTAACCTATTTGAAACGAGGTTCTACATAGGTACATAATTTATTGTAGAAACGCTTCAAACAGAACATATTATTTTAGTACTTTAATACAAAAGGACGATGCTCAATACATACTCTTAAGAAAACTTAAACTGTATGTTTCACTCCGACTTTTTAAAGAAAATTATTGCAATTACAAATATCTTAATAAATTATATTTATATGAATAAATCCATTGTAGACATTTACTTATTCATTCTTTACATTGATGGCTTTAACTTATTTGAATAGTCTGGATTGGTAATAAGCTCCGCTGTTTGGAACAACAGCTAATTAAGGTGTCACTGAAAACCAGTAGTTAGAAACTTTGTACAGAAATATGTACAGATGTACTGAAATATGTAACGATTAATGCCCAGTTCCTATAAAAATGAAACGAGTCGTTTTACTTACGGACAGTACAATATCCAACGAGGCGTAAGTGTAAAGCGTTTCTTTAATGAACCAGACGTTAACATAACTACCAAAACTTGTTTCTGATTGGTTGATTAGAACCGCCCGTTATGAAAACCATTCGTTTGTGTTATACTATGACGTTTCGTTGTTTAAAGGAACCGGGCATAAGACGGGTAGTGTAATACAAAACGGTCTGATGACCGTTTCATAGTCTTAACGTATTATTGCCTATATTTTGTGATGTCAAAATTGAATTATAGGTATTTTGTGAAATAATAGTAAAATACTGTTAGCGCGACTTAAGAGCCGTGTCACAACCGTAGCTAAAAATATATTTTTGGCCTCACACCACCATCGTATGGTCAATGAAGCGGTAACCATATTTTTATTTTCAGACAGGAAATTTATAAAATACTACCTGTTCCACGCGGCTTCGCTCCCGTAGCATGGTTACATAGCCTAAGTTACTCGTGGATAATGTAGTTTTCGAGTGGTGAAAGAATTTTTAAAATCGATAGTTTTTGAGCCTGTTCATTACAAACAAACAAAATTTTCCTTTTTATAATATTAGTGTAGATTACTTAACTATCTTATACAGATACAGAGTATTCTCATAAAGTTGAATGTAAATAAAGGAAAAATAAAATTTTGTAGGCGTACCAAAATTGTACTTAAAAGAAATTCCAAGCTACGCACCTTTTAGTAGTTTAATTATTAGAGATTTATCTAAAAATAGAAATCAACGTGGGCTCGTAAAAGCGTCGTGTCAGTGTCACAAAAATAAATGCTACGAACTAATTGTTCCGAGACTAAGGGACTGCGGCTACTGCTGGAGCGGCAAATTGTATTAGGCTCGCAATACTCTTCAAATTAAACCATATCGTTTTCTAACAGTGCACTTTGAACTTTAAATACTGGTACTTAAAGTTCAATTCCGTATGGTTCATTGAGAGATTTGGTTTTGATATAATATTTAATTATAGGTACAAGACTAAGAAACATGACCAAGAAAACGACTACTGTTGGAGCGGCAAATTGTATTAGGCTTGTAATAATCTTCAAATTACACCATATGGTTTTCTATCAGTCCACTTTGAACTTTAAATACTGGTACTTAAAATTCAATTTCGTACGGTTCATTTAAAGATGTGTAACGCTGTAAAGGTTTGGATTTTGGATAAAATTTTTGATTATAGAAAACTGAGAGACACCGACTACTGCTGGAGCGGCAAATTGTATTAGGCTCGCAATACTCTTCAAATTACACCATATCGTTTACGAACAGTCGACTTTGAACTTTAAATACTGGTACTTAAAGTTTAATTTCGTATTGTTCATTGAAAAACGTGTAACGCTATTAAAGTTTTGATTTTTGAAATAATATTTGACTATGGAAGACTAAGAGACTCCGGCTACTCCGAAAACATCCCTAAATCAGGACATTGGCGGTGTCATTATACCAGTTGCCAGTTTTTTTGGAAGGGTCTTAAAGGGAAGCGAAGTAGGAGAGGAAAAGGACTAAAAAGGAACAAGATGAGAAAACAGATGACCCGTCACCCCCATTCACCTTCACAATAAACCATGACATTGTTTGTTCATGTATCCACAGTCATGGGAGAAGCCTCTGGCAAACGAAATACAGTGTTTACTAGTTCGAAAGTCAGTGGAACATTATAATTTGTACTTTTATGTCCAAATAAACTTTTTTACTTTTTACCTTTACTGTTCGCATCGCACGCTTTTCTATCAGTGCGGGTGGTAGCTACAATGTGCATAAATGTATTCAAGTATTACGAATACGCTCCAACAGTTATCAAAAACCCACAACTCGTTCAATGCTATCACACATAAAAATGCTTTAATTATTGTTGCATAATACTTGAAACGAAACATAAATCCATTCTCGAATCCGCATTTATTCTGATTGCGAGGCAAGCGTCCATCCATTATGATATATTTGTACTGTACTGTACACTACAAAAATTCAAGAGCACATTATATGAATTTCGTATCTATAAACCTTTTGTGAATATTTAAAGCATCCATTTCATTTAGTTGTGAAAGAGCAAATGTTTCATTAATTTAGGTCGTGTTTTGCTGAAGTTTTAATTATTTATTTTATACTTAGCGTTTCAACATTTTCAGCAGTGCCTTTTCGCGTTTTACCCGGGCTGAACTAGCTATCACTCATTTCTGCTTTAATATATAGAATTTTAATTGCGAGACTAAATGTTAATTATGATAGAACAATTTCCCATTTCATGTTAACATCCAATTATTGTTTTATAATGACATCGTGTTTTAAACATAATTATTACCTAAATTAAAAATAACTGATAAATCTGATAACGATTAGTATTTCAAACAAAATATTATATTTTTTTTTTACTTTTATCATTCATATTTATTATTATTCATAGTCATACATAAACATCCTTTTTTGTAAATACATACATATTACAGACAAATTAACACCCAGACAACAGAAAATTACAATGTTCATCACATTATAACTTTCTACTTGTTGGGATCGAACCCACACCCTCCAGCGCAATAGATCATTGCTGTAACCACTGCGCCACTCGGGTCGACGAAAAAATCAGTTTTAAAAATCCACAAACACAAGATTAAAAACAAGGTTATTTATAGAAAGTTGTTGATAGAAGTATATTCGCAGTTCATTGAGTTTCATTTCCGCTCTGCTTGTATTTTAATAAGATCAGCCCAGCGTGAAAAATGTTATTAAATAAAACACTGTTAACGATACAGCGTTCTATGTAAATTTTAAATTTGCGGGTAATTTTAAGTTTCGGGAATTTAATGTTGTAAGTGTTGTTGTGGGATATTAAAGCGGTATTTGGTGCAATAAAAATGTGACAAAAGGATCTTCATGTTTGTATTGAACTCTAGCTGTTCCACGCGGCTTTGCTCCCGCAGTATAATGTCATCTAGTCTATGTTACTCGTAGATAATGTAGCTTTAGAATAGTGAAATAACTTTTAAAATAGGTCAAGTTTCCTCTTTATTATATTAGAGTGGATAAAATACGATATTTAAGTTTAATGAAGCAATTAAACACCTCCTACTAATATTATAAATATGAAATTTCGGAAGTTTATGTATCAATCACGTCGCAACTACTGAACAGATTTTCACGAAATTTTGTATAAAGATAGGCTATTAGAGGGATTAGGTGATAGCCTACTTTTTTCCCGGAATTGCCACAGGTTCTGCAATAACGCGGGTGAAACCGCGGTGTGTGGCTTGGTATATTTCCCGTCCCCGTGGGATTTGTACAAAACTCAATCCCAATCGGTTCACTGGTTTAGGTATGAAGAAAAGGTAGATATACAGAGTTACTTTCGCATTTATAAAATAAAGTAAGGATCCTGTAAATAGAATTTATACATTCGCAAATTAACAGGTCTACAAGAAACTTGTGTATCAAGGTAATTTAAAAAATCACTATTCAAAAATTTTACATGAATTAAAATATTTTCTATTCTATTCTATCACTTGATTGTAGAAGTTCAGACCACTTTAAGAACATATATATCCACATATATGTTCATATAGGCCACATATGATTAAAATATACATAAAGCGTTTAAACCATCATTACACACAGGTGAGATAAATAATTTCTTGCCGACTCCTGCTATTTATTCGGCAAATTGAATGGGGCTTCGACTGCCAACCAAATAATTTATCAACAAAACGCGTTACATTACATTGCTTTTGTAAAAAATTGCAGCAGCTGCAACTGATTTTATTTAAAGTGCCAATTTGTTTGACTCTTCACCTTACGTTTCGGTATTTTGCAGGTAATTCGGAAAATAAATGTTTATTATAGTCATCCCGTGGATCTACTGTCGTAATTCCTGTTTGAATTTTTAGATTAAAATGTAGCCTATCACTTAATCGACCTCATAGTTCATCTGTATACAGAATTTCATGAATTTTTTTTAATATTAATAGGATACATTTTGTAGCCTAGAGATGTCTTACCGTACCTCAGTTAAAAATATCGTATAAACAAACATATATTATATTTATTTTTGATATAGTAGTGTTGTATGTAGACACCCTAATACAGACTTAAGGATGACAAAAGCATATTGGAATAATAAACCAGACTTTCAGCAGTGCAGACGTCTTTTGGATTCATCCCTTTGGGGTAGCTTAAATTGATGAAAGAAAGAAAGAAAGAAAATATTTTATTTGACTCACACACACAGTTACCACAAAACAAACATAACGGATATAAAGAGGTGCTGTATGGGAGTGTGCATGACAAATAGGGCAGCCGCTCAGCGAATCCTGCGCCACATAATGATCACAGGGCTAATTCGTGTTATTAGATCAAAATAAAACTAAGTATTAATATGTCTGTTTAATTTTGTGCAAACCTTTTATATCGAAAAAATAATTGAGGAACGAACATCCAAATAACGCAAAATATTTATCGAATTTATCTTGAAATTATAAGATAGGTAAAAAAAATTACAACCACGTCGGTTCGTTGTAAATAAATTCCATCAAAATTCTCTACGTGGTTTCAAAAAACAACAAAAATGCGGATATACGGATAGACACGGATAGCAACTTCAATTTAACCTGCGCATTGATGATACTGCAAAATTCTCGTGCCCGTTCTTTTTACTTGACAAATAATCCTTTGCTCTTGGTAAAAAGAAGCGAAACAAACTCTAAAACAAAATTGTCATCAAAATCTATGACGCAGTTAAATAAAATCGAAATTGTCAGTTAAATACAATCGAGATATGTGTAAAGAATATTATATTATACTTATTTTACACAAAAAAAGGGGAAAAAACCGATTATGTCACATAGCATGTTAAATTTTTACTATTAATCCATGTAGCAATATTAATTTAGCAATAATTTCCTATAGCAGTATGTACTTTTTCTTCGACTGTGCCTTTGCGTTTAATAAAAATTCTATCAAAATCTTCGACATGATTAAAATTAATATAAACTAACAAAAACGAATAGCAAGTTCAATTTCAACTACATATTCATCAATGAAACAACATTATTTTCAATGGTATACGACATACGTTTTGCTTGACTGCAAACTATCCTTTGCTAGCAAAAAGAAGACCTGCAAACTTTAAAACAATGCATTAATTACAGCGAACCACAGAGTAATGAAGTAAATACCTCGTTCCGTACATAATAAAGGCGATGTCTCTAGGATTTATGGTTCACGAGCTAAAGCAAATTAATTTATGCTCTCAAGCGAATGTAGTTACCGATTCCCTCATTATGTCAATAATGTATGGAGTTACGTGACGTGTGTTTCCGTTATATACACGAATGGTACGACGTTTCCGATTGGAAATTTGCTTAGTTATAATGAAGTAGGAATAATTCAATGATTTTCGTCTTGCTTTAAATGGTATAAGTAAACCTGAGTGTGTTCTGGGGTGTCTATTAAACTGAAACATTATTAAATAGAAATTTAAGTAACTGAAAAAAAAATGAAATTACACTACATAAAAACAAGCTCACTAGAATCCGCCATTTTTTTGTTTTATTTTTTTTATGTATTTTGTGTCGCCATGAAGACAAATTTAATACCATATACGCTTAAATCCTTCAATCTGTTCATGCTGGTACAAAAAGTGAAAAAATAAAAATTCCAATTCAAAATAAGAAAATAAATTAAATATTTTAGAACATACTCATAAATAACATACCTGTCTTTTATTATTAGAATAGCTGCGAATAATTCATCAAATGTTTTCATTTTGCTCTTTACGTAAGACTAAGCTTATTATCTGGTTCCAACATCGCACAGATCCTTCAAGTCGTTGCAGAAAACATTGATCTACATACATACAAACACTCCAAAAACATATAGCAGTCACGTACAAAGTAAACTTAAAATGTTTAAAAAAAAATTATGGTAATTAAAAAAATATATAAATTATAGAATAACCCATACAAAGATTTGAACCCAAGACTCAAATAACAGGAAACAAAACATATACCTTCAAGATATCCTATATTTAGCTAAGTCGGTATTAATTAAAGATATACCGAAGTTAGGATCCCACAATTGGGCGCCTTGCTTGCCAGGAATGTAATTAGAATTGTTCTCGGACAACTTAGAATTCTGCTAATTTAGGATTTTAGTACAAACTAGCTACAGTAATAATAAACTGGTATCAAGACTGCGTTTGTAAATGACTTGTGTTGGTTAACTTTTAGATACCTACCTTATTTGTAAAGAAAACAACTTCACTATGTTCTCAAGTTATTTTCTACGCTATATCAATTATTTATTCACAAACTAAACCGGATTCGATTGATGTGGTGGTGTCAGATGGTGTTCTAAACCGGTCTAATTTGTTAATTAATAATGAATATATTTGCAGTTCCATCAAGAGTAATACACAATATTAATTTTCCGAAATGTGATAAAAGGAAAAAGTGAATTGCATGTCCATTAATAAAAATAATTTTAGCGTGGAATCAACACTTATTATTATTATAGTAACTATTATAGTTATGATATCCGATTTCAAAATTTGAACATCATCACTTGCGGTCATTCTATTGACATATACCGATAGACGGGGAGCCCATAACAACAGATTACTAAATAGTTATGCTATACATCAAAGTTACCCTCATTCGGATTCGGTTGATTGTCTTAATACATACATATAGTTTTTAGATTAATATATGTATGTCTCCTCGACCAATATCGGTCATGGTAGCTTGCAGGAGATATTATGTATGCAAACACAGTTGCGCTCTCTATCCCTTCACTGTAATGATTCGATGGGACGGCAGACCAAGACTACCTGAGAGAGATCAGGACCGACGGCTTTACGAGCTCGGTATGACATGCCTTCCTTTACTGAGTATTTTATTGGATCTTATTGGTAGCTAAAAATTATAATTTCCCATCATTTTTATAATACATATAGTTTTTACATTAATACATGAAATGAGCACAGTAAAACAGACTTTTTCCTGTTTGTCCCTCATACCGACTGGAAGATACTGAAAGGCAGCATCATTGTGCCCTCACCGCGGATTTTCATTTTTTATTATCTATGGTCCATTTTGAATTGTGTTGTCTGTAGTCAAGTTATTATGGTATACCAAAAAAGCTTACGAGGTTAAATTCATCAGAACACAAAGTTTAATTAATAGAGAACGGATCGGATAAGCGTGCACAGAGTCACTTTCATAACCAAAAGTAAACGCTTAAAAATCTGCGTTGCTTTTAAAAACAACGTTTTTAAAAGCAACGCAGCATAAATTCTCCGTCACGAAAATTTCGGTAATTACAAAGTTAAAAACTTTAACGAAATTGCAGAGCAAAGACATTAAATATTCCCGTTCCGTTCAGTAAACAAGTTTGCCAAATGAAAGGACCATAAAATCGGTGTCCCGATAAATTATAAAATTGAAACTATGGCCTAATAAACTTGATATACGGCGAGTCTAATTTTACTAAAAGCATTGCTTAAAATTCCTCGCCAATAAAGCTGGCATATTTTTCGTCTGTTCCGTTTTCACTCATGTTCGAAATTTCCAGAATTGGGTTTATATTTTGCTTGCGATACAACTAGAACTACGCGTTTCACGAGCGCCTTTTTACGAATATGTGCATTTTATGATTCCTATTAGCTTCTGCCCACAACTTTACTCGCATTACTTTCGGAATCTGATCATCTAATCCAGCTTATCAATTATCTTTATACAAAACTAGCTGTGCCCGCGTATATCTGTTTTCCCCGTTCCCGTTGGATTTGATCAAAATCCTTAGCGGATGCCTAGGTTATAACATCTACCTACATGCCAAATTTCAGTCCGATCCGACCAGCGGTTTGGGATGTGCGTGGATAGATCACTATGTCACTCCTCTGAGGCTTATGTATATTTAGATTACATCAAAATCGGTTCAGTAGTTGTCTTGATGAAACACAAACAGCCAAACGTCCAAACAACTAAACATTCAAACTTTCACATTTAAAATTATAGTAGGTTTGGTGTTATAATCATATTCTCAAAAATAATTAGGCTCATTTAAAAAATAATGATTGTCCTCTTTTTCATAGTGGACTAACGACCTTTCGTAAATGTAATAGTAAGTAATTCTTTAGATAGAGAGAACAGATAAGAAAAGGATTAACGACGCAAAAGAAGGAAAGGAATGTATAAGAAATACCGCGTCTCAGCTTATCGAAAAAAAACACATTTTATATCTAAACGATAAAGAGCTTGACCCATGTCTCATCAGTACTAAGCTTTCAAAAATCCAGATGCTATCTTAATTCTTTGACGACCTGATTGGTGCAGTGGATGAGGAAATAGTCTATAGCGCCGAAGGGCGTGGGTTCGATCCCCACAAGTAGAAAATTATGATGTAATGAACACTGTAATTTTCTACTATCTGGGTGGTAATTTATCTTTAGTATGTAAATATTTTCAAAAAAAGTGTGTGTTTTAGTATGTCTATCAGTTATGCAGTTTCTATAGTACGAGCTCTGCTAAGTTTGGGACTAGATAACGTTGTGTTAAATGTCCAAGAATAGTTAATAGATAATGCTTCTTACACACAAAGGGTTAAATAAAATATTTATAAAGTCAAAAGAATTCAAAATAGTATCACTTTAAACTATATTAAAGTGTGGGAACAAGAAAGAGCAACTGAAAATAAAGACGTAGCCGTTTAAAGACTTAGAAATTAAGATGCCTTTGTCCCGTTTTATTTTAGACATTTGCACTATCCGACAAAACACGTAGCGTGGGGAAAAATGCAACGGCGGCTTTGTTCGGTGGAATTGAATTAAAAATGGCGACGGTGAAAAATTCTCTGTTTTTCGCCGAACATGCGCGACTGCCCGCAAATGGACAATTAGCCGCTTTCGTGTCAAAATAAAACGTTTAATACGAAAATATTGTTATTTCAATTACGCTTTGCTAATCATTGGTTTAAGCGGTAATCTTTTTCTTGTTGGTAATTAAGTCCTGTTCAATTTTTCGTCTTTTTTTTCGAGAATGTACGTGACGTGAATGTTGTAAGAAGTTTCGTGCATTTTTGTGTTTGTGTTTTTTATTTTAATTTTATCGTAAAATTTATTTATCAAAAACTTAATTAAAAATAGTTTAAAATAATATCTCTAAAGCAGTCATTATTATTCTGCTTACGTAAATTATATTACGGGTATAAGTGTATTAATATAATATATATAAATATAAATTCTCGGGCATTTAACACAAAGCTATCTAGTCCCAAACTAAACAAAGCTTGTACTATGGATACTTTTTTTAAATAATAGTAAAATTAATTACGTACATACTATAGATAAATGAACACCCAGTAGAAAATTACAATGTGCCTCACACAACAATTTTCTACGCGTGGGCATCGAACCCACATCCCCCGGCACAATAGACCGTAGCCATATCCACTGTGCCATTCGGCTGTATGTAGAGATGAATCAATTTCAATTATGACAACGCATTATGTATTTGTATAACAATATATCAAACGCAATTTATAGCATACTTTATGACATAGCAGACGCAGAAGCACTGTTTCCAATACAAAAACTTTCCAAGCTAATAAATTCACGTTTCGGATGAAATTGAAAAAGGTTAATAAAGGTAGTCAAGCAAAAAAGTCAATAAGGAATTCTTAAACATTTACTGGAATTGTTACCGTCTCACGCTTCCCCGAAGCTATTGATATTATGTATCTTTTATAAAATTGTGATATAAATCAACAGACATAAAAAGGGTCGAACGGCCCACTTATGCTGTGCGATTGATATTATCAAAGAAATTGCCTTTTAAAAAGGAATCGAGTTCGCTCTATTCTTCTAAGCCCATGAATTTGCATTAGTTTGAAATGTTATACCGCCCATAGTGACTCGACCTGCTGAAAAGACTTTATTGTAGTTGGATAAGGTTTAAAATCGCTTGTGCTAGAGTTCAATTGTTTTGGTAGATGGAACAGCGGAGATGCCTCTAGGCGTTTGGGATACGATGCATCAAATCGTCTACTTTCTTCACATGATAACATTGTTTGCATGGTTTTAGCGATGACATCGTTTGCAGTCGTATGAAGCTTATGAATAAAATCGAAACCTCTTTATCGAAATTTTCATTGTGTTTATACACTTTTGTATTTGTGATTCAAGGGAAGGAATTTTATTACTTCTTTTGATTCTATTTTAGGGTTTTTATCTATTGTGTGCGATTTATTTATAACCATTGTCATCTGGTACAAAATTTTTTATAAGGTGGTCTACTTTATGTTTTATAATTAGATATATTCTTATATTAAATGTTTTTATATGTATTTTCAAAAAAAGAAAGGATGTGTAATTATTCTACCTCCTTTAAACCAGAAAGTCTTATGATATTACTCTTACACGCAAAAACTGCTGAACAGATTTGGATGAAACTTTAAATACAGATATATACGACCTTATACGTCCGAATATGACATGGGCTACAATTTATTATTGGACGCGAGTGAAGCCTTGGCCAAATGTCAGTCGCTTATCTCTAATTAAAAAAAAGATTATTATTTTCTATGCTTAATTAATGATTAAAGTAATTATAAAAAACTCGAAAATACTGAATTTAATGCATGCATTGAAATCAAAAGATACATTCAAGAGTTAACAAAACATCACTTCATCACAAAAGCGTGCTATTTCACATGTAACGTATTATTTAACTCCGAATTCACGATCCATTGCTTTCATGTCATCCAACAACATTTAAAACACCCTGTAGATAGCACACATCATTTCTTTTGAAATGGAGTGAATCGCTCGCGTTCATAAAGAAACTATAGAGTATACGTTTAATGGAATTGATTGGAGTTGTAGTGATACACTTGCTATGAAAGGTTTAGCAAATACGGTGGCATTGACCAGGATACATGTTTGCTGTTATAGGGATGGAAGTGTTTTGAGTAATGCATACTTTTGTATCGTTGCACCATTTGCAAGAATGTTTTGTATGTTATAAATAGAGTTTTTCATAGGAAATGTTTTATGGAAAGTCTTTTTATGTATTACTATCTGAGCTCCGCGTATATATCCCGTTCCCGTAGGATTTTAGGAATAAAAACTATTCTATGTCATTCCTGGGATTTCAAAGGATCTCTACATAAAATTTCATCCAAATCGGTATTGTGTGTTTAATGAGATAAAATAAACTAGAATAAAAGGGAAACTGAGTAACTTTTACTATAAAAAACATACATTTTTTAAAAACACATCAAAGGAACTGTAAGACTTGTAACAATTAACTTCAAACGTCTTTTTACATTAGAATACACTGGCATAGCCTTAAGGACTAGTATAGACAGGACTGCGAAGACTAAACACCTATTTCTTTAGTCTTAGTTATATCTTTACCTGACAATATTTTTTAAAATTTAATTTAGTATTATTATTGTACTGTATTACCATCCCATTCCCTTCCAATCCTGTTCTACTCCTCTCCTACTTTCCTTATTAATCCCCTTTTTATCTCCCCCCCTTCCTTCAAGCCGGCAAGGCATCTACGACACTTCATGTTGACTTCCAACTGATCCGGAATCGTAAAGTCTATGTCAAAGTATTCAATGAGACGGTTACTCAGTGAATACTTTGTATACATCGTTTAAACGAACGAACGAAAAACGATGTATTAATAATAGTATTGATGCCTATTTTATCGCCTATGCCCTATTATGTATAGAAATGTACTGTGATTTTACACAACTGGCCAATAACTGATCAGTTGATCACAAATCACAGCTATTCATATGGCTATTCCCAAACTGAGGGTAGCTGTGTCGTGACGTCAATAAGACGTTCGAGCACCATGGTGGAACTGTTACTATTGAATGCAAATACTGAATGCAGCTATCAAAGATAACAAATTAAACTTGTTGCAATATGAAATTACCATTACCTCTACGGTTAAATATCTAATGCATTTAATCATTCAAATATTAAAATAACTATAAAGAAATATAACTAAAAATCATAGATTATATCCTTATAAATGTATAGCGCGCGCTCTGTACCTCTTTATACTCTGTACAAACATCTTTCTTAAATAAAACACCGGTTTTGTTTGCCTTGCGATTCACGTAACTAGCTTGTTATGTAAAGTAACATTTGTTATCTATCCTAGTACAAGTTAAGCTTTTGTATGAACGTTTTTTAATATTATGCAAATTCATGTAAAATGTTTTGTTTTAGCGTTGGCTAATTACTGTTCCGTGGGTCACAAAAAGATTTAGATATAGCCGGTACCTTTGATGCATATTTTGGCCCCTAATTCTTTAAAAATTTGCGATTTAGGTTTTTAGGAATGTATGTAATGAATGTATGTAGCTTGGAAAGTATTTTTTTTCCAAACGTTTAAAACTGTTAAAATGCTCATATTTAACTAAATTATTTTTTGGTTTAGCAATAATGCAATATACTAATTGATTATTTAATTATTATTTATATCAAAAACAAAAGAGTCTGATATACCAAAACAAATAAAATAAAATCCTTTTAAAAAAATCATATTTTTAAAAATAATAATTCAATCACTTACCACAAATTTCCATGTAAATTTTAACCCTATATCACAAAAAATAGAATTCATTTTATCACTTTAGTGCCACGAGTTCTGTATTTATCCTTTACAGATTCTCACGCAGGTATTTTGGATCCGTTTTATCTAGAATGATCGGAATTTTCCATGAAAACGCTCAACCCCAGTAGAAGGTAGTTAAATTTGTTTAAATATTCCTGTACTCTTTGTGTTGTTATTGGTACTGAGATTATTTCGTGGTATTAAATACATATAATATATGCTAATGCTAAAAAATATAATTCTTATTTGTATATTTTTATTTAATGTGTGTGCAATAAAGACATTTCATTTTATATAATACATTTTTTTAACACAGAAAGTGGACCCTACAGATAAGGTATGACATTTAATAGTACTAATTATGAACGTTTATTTATATTTTCATTTATTTTGTCCAACAACGAACGAAATCAAACATTTTTGAATGGAATAATAAAGTTTTACAGAAATTAAATCATGCAGTCTTTACTACTAAACTAAATCTACGTCGAGGCTCCTTTTAGATTTCTGCGATATTAAGTATAAAATAAGCAAATTAGTCCTGAAAGTTCACTTGACATACTCACCCTGGAAAGGGAATGTAAAACATTTACAACTTTCCATAAAAGAAATAGATAATATGCAGAGAAATGACAGGGTAACAGACGTAAATTGCGGTACAATAAATTGATCTTCTGCATCCCATTTGAAGAGAAACATTATTTTAAACTCTGCAAACCAATTGTCATGAAAAGGTGCTCACATCTTTAAAACGTAATTTGTGCTATGGCTAATTTTAGTATTTATTCAGCCCCACATTCTACGGTAACAAACCCCAAATTCGGAATTTCAAAGGTGGTAAGGCGTGGTATTGGATGAATTTTAAACGTACCAGAAGACAATTGTAACATTGCATTATGCATGAAACAGACACCTCCGAGCGTTCGACACGGGCTCCCTAAATATTTGCGCGGGAAATTATTTTCTTCACAGATGTATATTTTTGTGCATTATTTTCGTAATACTTCAAATTATGTAATAAAGATTGTGTTTGTTGCTGGTTTAATATGTCTTTTTTTATATGTAGTCTTATTACACTTACAAAGCGTATATGCTTACTAAGATTTTAGTTACAAAACAGAAACATAGATGAAGAAAAATTTGTACCAAACTTATTTTCAAAGGAAGAAAAGGAACTCCAACCTTAAAAACTTTATTAACAAGACATACCTTATTACTAATTTTAGTATAGTTGGTGTCTCTCTATACTAAAAGTTAATAAACCTTAAAATCTGAATTTCAAAGGTGATTTAATATATTTCTTTATATATCTCGAGTCTTAATACACTCGTCCGGCATATAGGCCTACTAAGATTTCCGTAACCTTTCAAAAATAAACAAACATGAAGAAAAAATTGCACCAAACTCATTAAAAAAGGGATATCTAACCTTAAAAAAATTATTTACAAGACTTGCCTTATGGCTTCTTTCAGTATTTTGGCTATCTCTATACCGCAAGTTAATAAACCTCGAAATCCGCATTTCAAAGGTGGCAAGGCGTGGTATCGGATGAATTTTAAACGTACCACAAGCGCAGACAATTGTAACATTGCATAATGCATGGAACAGACGGCTGCGAGCGTTCGACACGGGCGCGCTAAATATTTACGCGGGAAATTATTTTCTTCGCAACTAAATATTTTAAGACTGCATACCGTTTCGTAATTGTCCGAATTAAAGACAAGACAACAATAATTTATTTAACTCCATAAAACATACACCGTGACATCACAAAAAAGGTAACAAATTAAAGAACATGTATGTAAGTCAAATGAGGTGGTCACACAGCATATGCTGCAGCGTCGATGACTATTGGCAGCGCTGATTTTCAGTAGTTCACAAAAAATATTTTTTATCAGTTCATTTTTTTTATTTACATGTTGAAGTTGTTTGAGAGAGTAACTTTCATAAGGCAAGCTTAGCTTTTCATTAGATAGGAACGGTGTCGTCTCAGCCGTAGGGAGTTTACTGTTGGACATAGGCCTCAGATAAGAACGTAATAGGAGTTAATTATTATACAGGGTGGCGGAGACAGAAGCCCTATTAAAGTAAACACGAAATTTACTTGTCGTTACAAAATATAAATTAAATCACCATTGGTTTATTAAAGACAATTAAAAATCCCTATTTTTAACTGTCATGTCAGCAACGGTTACCTGCCAAAAAATCTTATTTTACCATATTTTTTGAAATAAAGTGTAATAAATGTGACCTTTATAAAATGAAAAAAAAATATTTAAATTAATAAAAACATCTAAGTGGGAATTTATTAACATATTATTAACTTTTATATTTTATGAATAACTTTTTTTCTAAAACAAGCAATGACCCACATACAATAGATGAAAAACAAAAAGGAGCTATTCTCTTAAACAATCATAAACTCCTTGAAAAATCGCAATGTAAAAGCTGTAATTCAGCTCAATGAAGCCTGTAACAATACATCTCGTCTATAATCACCGGCACAAAAACAACAAAACCGTACAGTTAAGAGAACTCAATCTAACTTTAGAATAGTTTCTTGGTTCGCAGAAAACGCGACAAAAACACAAACTAAATTATTAACAGCATATTTTGTTGCGGAATATAGCGCTGTAACTTGTTACTATTTGTTTGTGAGCTTTTTGCGTTTGTAACATGCGATGTTTGTGACGCAAGATATATTTGATCCTAAATACTTAATTTTCAAATTGTGAAATTTGTAACAAAATTGAGGATGTGCATTTGCTGATGGAATGTGAAAAGAATGAAACTAAAAGGGAATCACTGATTAGGGAATTTAAATTAAATGTTATGGATGTTGGTCTGATTTGTTCCATTTTAGCGAGTCCCAAGTCCAAATTAGCAAAAAAAATTGTAGTTTGGTAAAAGATCCCTAGTCAGTGATTTCCTTTAAGGTGGTAATAATTAGTAGTTTAGTTTTATATTACTTTATAAGGTACGATGGGGTTGCGTATCCAAGAGGATAAAAAGCCCTTTAAAAATATAGATAAAAAAAATACTTAATTGTACGAGTCTTCTCGCGCTGACCGCATTATACTCGTAAATGCATCTAAAAATTTAAAGTGAATGACTCTTCTAAAAAGGAGAATAATTTCAACGCCACTCTATAATATAATCCTACTTATATCATAAATGTGAAAGTTTGGATATTTGTGTGTCAATCTCAACAGATATATTAGTATCTGGATGATTAGGTAATAGGATACATTTTATTGATCTATAAGTCTGACGAACGAAGCCACGGGTAGGTATTTTTCATTTCTACCATCTTCTTTTGTTTGTTTATTCCTAAAAAATAAAAGTTAACATAAAAATATGAAAGTGTTTCCCTGTCTTCATAAGTGTGCTTTATTTTCTGTAAATATTTACATTTCATACAAATTAATTGAATCATTTATTAGAGTTGGGAAAGTAAATATATTAAATGTACACGTGTAAAATGTTTATAGAAAACGGAAAATGCTTCTCTGATTATGTAAAAGTAAAAAACAAATGAACGTAGGGAGGGTATTTTTTATGCTATAGCAGGCACGCAGAGCTTGCGATTCACCTGATGTTGTGACTGACCGCAGCCCATGTCACAGATGCCTTGCCGGATTAGGGGTTAAGGAAAGGATTAATGATGGGAAGTTGGGAGAGGAGTAGAACAGGATGAGAGACGAATGGCATAAGAATACCGAACCCCCACTCACCATACGCAACACAGTGCAATACTGCTTTACACCGATCTTCTGCTGGGGAGGGCGGTAATTACACCAGTGCGATCTTTGTCCAATTGGGCAATGCTCGGCTATCGCTCTTTTATTGCTGAAGATGTTATGCAGACTTACGACACCCACAATTAGAAATGGGGTAGCGACACTCGTATGTATATTAATATTTTTCTCGTAAAAAAAATTGATGAATTGAAAATGACGGCTCATAGTTATTCTTCATCATGAGCCCTTTCGTTTGATACTAGTTTTTTAACTATGGCCATGTATGTCCTTACATATCTGTAGAACCACATAACCATTGACTCTATCCTCTATGCTAGATAGCAATTCCTAACAATAACCTTAAATAAAAATCAAAATAAAAGCACAAAGAAATTCTCCAAACATCACGAGATATTAAGAACGGATTCACGTCAGCCGCTAATGGAAAACATCAGGAGCTATGACATTGGAACCCTCCCGAGGTTATCCGAATTACGAGATAAAACACTGAATGGATAGGCTGCGGTGGGGAATTGGTTCGTAGACACGTAATGACATTATCTATGTCATGTTTGGAGTTGGCTTTGTTATATCTGAACTATTTTTATAAACGTAAATTTATAAAATTATTAAAAATGGATGGGCTGCAAAATTAAAATGCTCTTTTATACGTCGTGATTGGCTTTGGTTTGCCGTATATACCTGTCTATTTATAAATAATCAATCTGATACTAATACTGTTATCAGATCTTACTGGATATATTATTACGTATAATTATTATAGTATACCACAAGTTGTAGAAGATGTACTAGATTTCACTATTTGTCTTGTTAAATTTATTAAGATTTTATTCTCTATATATGTTTTTATTTTAAAAATAACAAATTAATACGTTATCATCCCTGTCTTAAATTAATATCCACTAATAGAGAAAGACCTTATACACAGATTTAAAATAAATAATACTTGCCTATTTAAAGACTAAAATTTTATTTGAAAGATTTATTTGTAAGCACCACAAGCTATCTTATTTATTGAATTTTACAACTAAAAATAGACATATTTCGATACTTTATTTAAGATGAAATTATAAAATCTCTATAAGATCTTAGATTTTATTTACTAAAGATTTATCGCAGAGGTTTCTTGATATTTTAAGACCTACTTTGAGAAAGCTTAATTGTCGTAAGATAATATTAATACAATTACTTTTATATTATCGCTTATCTAGCTTTGATTTTTAAGTTGATTCAATAAGAAAGACAAATTTCAAAAAGCACTAATTATTTTAATAAATAATTAAAGTAGTCAATAATGTTTTTATCTATTCTACTTTATACTGCGATGTATTATTGTGATTATTTTTTAATAAATTCATGATCTTGATTATTTTAAAGTACCTATATACTTTTTACTAGTGCTTTGTTGATTTTCCTTTTAATACAGTTAATTTTATATTATGTTTTAAGCTTATTAATTTATTTCATACTGGAAGAATTATTCCATCTAATTACGCTTTAAATTTTAAATTATTTATATTGTATTTCTGTTTGTTTTAATGCATCAACTAAATAAATAAATATTGTCAGAAACATTTTGTGATTACATTTTTTAACAACTTCTGTTTTCATGCAAATAAATAAATGTCAGTTGTCATCGAAGTCTTATAAAAACGTAGGTGAATCTTGGCACATTGGTAATTGGTACCGATTGCGTCTGGTACTCGAACATCTTATCGACGTCACGACTCACGACCCATCTATCCTCACTTTGTTAATAGTCGTTATGTCTAGCTGTGATTTGTTGTTAACTGACTAGTTCTAAACTATTTGGCCAGTTGTGTAAAACATCAGTACATTTCTGTTACAGTCGACAAAATAATACATAGCCTCTCGATTAGTTTGAATAAGAACTGGCAAAACAGAAAGCTGTCAAAATGTCCAACTCGTGTACATCAGAAAATACACAAGTTACAGTACTTTAATTTAATAAAACATCTTTTCCCCACTCGTAATACAAGATGCCAACAAAAAGTTTGCCTTTGAAAAACTCCGAAGTTCCTTCGTGCCATCACTGTAATAAAATACAATACTTCAAGTTTGTTCACGCATAAGAAAAACAGTATCAGCATGAATAAAAAACTTCTATGTTTGAAATAAAGTTTATAGTTATTTATAATAGCTCTTCTGACCAAATTCAGCCATGGTGGTCACTCTCAGAGGTTGAGAGTGACCACCATGGCCGAATTTGGTAATAAAATTAGTTGAGACTAAACAGCTGCGCAGGAGATTTTATAGTGTAGAAGTGTATGCGCGAACACAGGAGCACTCTCTAATCCTTCACTCTCGTAACCCGTTGAGATGGAAGACCTACACAACCAGAAAGAGATCAGGCACAGGACTGAGTATGAAAATTATTATTTTTTTGCCCCAAACGGGAATCAAAAGTGAGACCCCTCGAACTGTAAAGATGCAACGACTAGATCAACGAGGCAGTCAGTTATCTATATTATAAAGAGGAAACATCTGTGTATTTTTACTACGGAAAAGCTAGAATCAATTCAAATTAATCAATTATCATATTTTCCCACTAAATTGGGGAAGTGGCTCTTATTTATTGTTTTGTAAAGATTTCATTCGTAATTATTTACTAATTATTTCATTTTTATCTTTAGTTTTTCAAGGTACGTTGATCCTTAAATAAGTACTTTTAGAGCCCAATATTTTAGATCTGGCCTAGAATTCTTAAATTTATTTAATTTTATTTTTATTTTTATTATAAGAATCCCCAACAAAGAATACATATTACATTCTATAAAATATTGCTTTTCAACTTAGTTCTGCTTTAAATCAAAGTAATACAAATATACTAGCTCCATCTGTAACTCTGTCCGCGCTCACTGAGATAAAAAGCATATTAAATATTAATCCAAGCTATGCTATGGTACATAAATATATTCAGCCGTTTACAGGACTAGTAACTTTTAAAATTTATTATTGATTTAACATATTTTCTTATCAATTTCATCCTCTCATTTTCACTTTAACCCAAGCAAAATTTACTAAAAAATAACGTGCAAGCTAGCTAATGTTTCGTATTCTCCTTCACTCGATCTACTTCAAACCCTATCAATATCATACAAAAAATCACTACATCCATAAAAATGTAACTAATAGCGCTTCAAGCGCACGCGGCGTCTAGAGCACGCTACACTAAGCGGCATTTGGAACAAAACGAGTATTGTCTAAAAGATTAATGACAAGCAGCAATTCATCGCTTCAAGCGACCTGTGATGAATAACTTTCTGAAGGAACCAGTGACCGGGGATAAAACTGAACGGATTACACGTAGTAAATAATATTGTTAATAGGTATTTGCTACTCTTTCAACTACGAATTCAAATACAAGTTACTTAAACTTTTAAATACAATATCATCAGCTCTTTTCTAGCGCGGATGAAGAATGTGAAGAAAATGGTAAATATTTTATGGGGATGGAATCGATAATACTGCCATTTTTTTAGAATAACCAATAGATATTAAATGGATATAAAAAGTCATGATTAAATAACGAATATGGCGACAACGGACGCCGACTCCTTATTAGTGCTATCCTTCCCCTATCTCCATCTTACTAGTGCCAGTAGAACTAGTGAGAATTCTTACGGATAAGCAATGGATTTCATCCCAAAAAGGGATATCCCGTACGTTTATACGCTTCACAATAAAACAAGAAATCAATTTAATGTGCAGTAGTGTTACAAAGTAGTTTAAATGTATATTTTAGACTAGCTGTTCCGCGCGGCTTCGCTCCCGTAGCATTAAATTATATAGCGTATGTTACTCGTGGATAATGTAGCTTTCGAATGTTGAAAGCATTTTTAAAATCGGCACAGTAGTTTTTCCAGGAGCCTATTATATAAACAAAGTTTTCCACTTTATAATATTAGTGTATAATACAATATCATGGTTGTTTTCCTTAATATTCACTGAACGCCCCACACAAAAGTTCGACTATGTAATATAGAAAACCAAAAATGCAATTTCACCAATGGTATTAAATTATGGTAAAATCTCTGCCAAATTCCATATTGTAATTTTGGCTTGGTCGTGGTAAGTGTTAACTGTTGCATGTTAACAAAATGGGATGAAGATAATTATTGCAAATGAATGCTCAAAAACATTATTATAAACTATTTTATATGCAAAACGTCATTATGTTTAAATCATAAATCTACGATGTAATAAATAAGGGATTATATTCCATTTGTATTTACAAAATGTGTGTTAATTACGACTGAATAATTAATAGGCTATAATTTGCAAAGCACTAAAATATGGAATCGCGTGGTTTACGCATTGGCATTTGTTAATTTAGAGCCACATTTTAATTAAAAATTCTAGTGGCATAAAATGTTTTCTGTTCTAGAGATATAATTATTAAATTATTATTAAATATAAATAACAATAGCCGTGGTCTGACATAGCATAAAAGACTCCACTTACTTGCATCTAGAAAAATCTGTGGATCTGTAAATCCGGTATACCCACCCCATGACCCAATATTCTCAGTGTTCTGACGTCACTTTTAATTCGAAATACCTCGAAATCTATGAGAAGTGAAAAATTTTAAAAAGAAAATTTTCACCCGCATAGATTTTCAAGGTTGTTTAAATGCAATATGAATATTTTATTAAAATATACTTCATAAACTTATGGATCATTAGCAGAGGGGATCATTTACCATCTGATCAGATATGCTCTTTTGCTCTGAGATAAAAAACAATATTCCTTTACTATTGGAAAGGTTCTAAAAATAGTTTCCCGTGCTTGCTTGAGCTCAGAATATCTAGATGTAGCATGTATTAAAAAGAGCTGCATCGGATATCGTCAAAACGGGCGAATCCCATCTATCTTCCAGCGACATGCGAGTCGCCGTAATCGAAACTCGTTTAGTGGTTTATTCTATGTATGGATTAGATTACAGAGTTTAATGGACGTGTTTCGCTTGGCGTTATTTTGGGAGGTTCTCGTGTATTTAATCGATTTTTTTTACTACACTGTTATGCATTTTAATTTGAGTAGGTTTATATTCAAACTAGCTACTAATAATTTAAAGCTGATTTGTTTAAGCTAATCTGATGAACTATTGATCTGAAATTTATGCGTTAGATAGGCCATTAAGGAAGAAAGGCTGTAAGTAGCAAAGTCGCACGAAACAATAAAATAATTTTATATTATTATTTTTTTAATTTACGAAACAATTTTACAATGGTTTGACATCAAATAAGAAATAATGATTACATCGTATCTATTTTATTTGTATAGTACAGAGATATTGGTACATTTGAATAAATCGCAGGAACTTTAAAACAAACCTGTGAACTGGAATAAACAAAAACAAACTATTGACTATGTACACAATAGTACATAATACGCAAAAACAAGTAAATTTAAAACGTATTCCGAAATTATGTTAACCAAGTAAATAATTAATTTGTGAGTGTATTATAATGATTTCAATAAAGTTACATAACATTCAGTATATACAATAAATTAATTATATTTGTTTTGAAATATACTAAAATATATAATGAATAAGGAAAATATTTCATGTTTTCGATAATAAGTAGTCAATAATTTTATGTTTGCCAGTCATAATATTGACTGTATCATCAGAGTTAATAAATATTCCGGGATATTTAACATAAAGCCATCTAGTCCCAAATTAAGTAAAGCTTGTACATGGTTGGAAAAGAAAGCTAGAAAATGGTTTAGATTGTAAAATATGTTTATTAATTGTGCAGTTTTGATAGTAAAAGCGTTTCTCAGTTTGGGGCTGGATGGTCTTTTGCGAAATGCTGTAACTTGTCAAAGAGGAGGAAAATGATAAGAAAAAGACGGCACAAAATGAGAGGAAAAAGAAAAATTTGTCCTTGCTATACAGGGTCGGAACTACGGAATCCTATATAATTAATACCTATTACAAATAAATAAAGAATAGACTGAACTTATCAGAACAAAGATATAGAAAAAATGATCTCTGCGAACAACATATAGATTGGAAATTATATATTAAAAACCATTTTAAATCATTATCCTAAATTGTTTAATCACGATTCCAACCCTTAAATTTAACTTTAAATCATTTTAGTGTTGGTTTAAAATTACAAAATTTTAAACATTCTGACAAACTATTCAAACTTTTAAACAAATTATTAAGAATTATTCAAACTTTACTATAATTTGAGTAGTAATTTTATAAAATTATTACAACGATTTGAGTAGTAATTTTATCTACATACTTTGTTGTCTTAATTAAAGGGATACCGTTGTCCCCACCCTGTATAACACGATACTATAAATCTGCCTGAAATATATCGCTAAGTCTCTTTTGTAAGCATATACCAACCTCCCCAGAGCATTGGCGACCCAATTCATGTCCGACTTCCTCTATTGCTTTTACGTCAAACATGTTGTACTGACTTCAGTTAAAAGCGGTAAAAAATATCAACCTGAAAGAATTTAATAAAAACTTAGGAGTGCAATATGAAGATTGAGAAACAAGTACAAATAAGAATAAGAATAATTTACTGTTATCAAAGAAACATATTGATTTAAAAATAAGTGAGCCATAGTGTAATTTGTATCGAGACTGTTTTTACTCACTGTTTTTTAAAACATAAAAAAAAGCTTTCGAATGGTGAAAGAATTTTAAAAATCGGTCCAGTAGTCTTCGAGCCTATTCATTACAACCAACCCAACAAACAAACCAAATTTTACCTCTTTATAATATTAGTGTAGATAAGAGATATTTAATTTAAACATAATATTTGGTACATGAATATTTTTTATTTCACTAGGGTATTCCTTTAAAAATCCTGTTACCCAACAACGACATCTTTTTCCTATTTAGCATTCCACGATTCACGAGCTTTTAATTAAATCGCTGGAATATTTGAATTTTTATTAAACCCCTTAGCTCTAATTTAGTCAAAACAAAAGAACGGGATGATTCGATTTCGCAAATTGTCCCGTTGAAGTCTTCAAAATTAAAACATTGATTCGATTTACTTTTACTTTTAATGGGAGTTAATTGGAAAGTTTTGACCCTTTTAAGAGATAAAGGTGGGAGGAATTTTTCGGTAGCTGCCATTTTTGCGACAATAAATCTTGGCTTCAGGTCGATTTTTTATGGCAGAATAAGAATAGGAGTATGCGGGTCATATAAAAGCTGACCGGATTTATTAATTCATAATATCATCAGGTTAATTATTGATGTATTTATTACTAGCTTTCCGCCCGCGGCTTCGCACGCGTGGGCTACTAATTTCTGTATTTTTAGAGGAGCACAACAAAAGTTTAAAAAAATTACGATCGCACGACCAGTGATATATGCGCATGTCTATAGTTTTTTTTAATAATTTTCTATGGAAATAGGTTTGACCAAAATCTCACTGAGCGCGCGCCCCTTCAAAATACAGAAAATTGAAGCCCACGCGAGCGAAGCCGCGGGCAGAGAGTTAGTTATTTTTTGTAGGTTTTTCAGGATTCATTAAATGTTTTAACGTCTTAATCTATACGTTAAGAGTATAAAAAGGCATGTCCGCAACTCAACCAAAATCTCACATGATACGTGACGTGGTATGACATTTTCACGACTTTAGAAGCATATATCTCAAAAAATATTTATTCTAGCAAAAAACGCATTTAGAAACCTCCATATCATTTTCAAAGACCTTTCTAATGAAACCTCACTCAATTATGTATTCGCGAATTTATTTTTTTACCCTCCGTTTACATGTGTGGAGAGCCACCCCAAAAATATTTTTTTCAAATAAAATGTAGCCTATAAGTTGCACCTAATATTGGTCTATTAGCATGTGAAATTTTATAACAATCTGCCCAGTGGTTCTTACGTGATTGACGCACATACAAACAGATAAACAGATAAACAGACAAACAGACAAACAGACAAACAGAAAAAAATTTTTTCAACCATGGTTTTGGTATCTATAGAACATACATATTGCATACCAATTACTCTTTTTGAAAAATATTCAATGTACAGAAATGGTTCAGTTACTGTTTTATTATATGTATAGATTTACTATCTGACTCATCAAATGGGGTGGCGACACATGTATTCTTACCCGTCGCCACACGGGGTAATACGTGGTTGAAACCGTTATATTGTTTAAAATATCAAGTTAAATAGCAGACCAAATAAACCATAGAATAGAAAAACGCAATACCAGATGACACTTTTAAATTTCTGTATACTAAATTCACATGTAGAATAAATAAGTGTAAAAGTACAGTCGCGTCGACATCGACAGTGATTGATAGCTGGGTACCGTCAGCTCTGGGGAAATTAACACAATCGCGACAAAAACACTTCTTCACACGACTGTACTTTAGTGGACTGCTTGATTGGTCGCTAATGACTTTGTTTTTGTTGTGATGTATTGGTATCAAATTAGTGGGAAAGGAACCGATTCTATCCAAAATAGTATATAGGATGCAATCAAGTTTATTTATTTCAGTACTACTAATTATATAAAAAATACCCCAGTGTAGTATCAAATGAAAGATTTTAAATTATACATTACAAAGCGAGGTCTAGCTCAGATCGAGCCATTAGTTTATTTTGCGTTAAATGCTCTTTATTTGTACAAAGAGGGAAACAAATTAAACGATCAACAAAAATTAATGGCTTTTCACAACGAAGCCTTATGAACCTAGGTGCGAATTTTCCCGATATTTATCTTCAAAAAGCTTGTTTAGATATTTTAAAAATAAATCAAATTATAATAAATAATTTTCATGGAAATTGGTTTTTGAAAAAGATTGACTACAGTTAGGAAGGATTGTAAAACTTAAACTAACTTTTATTGGAATTTTTATAACTATACACAATATCTTTAATACACATCTTACATGTAATATTTCTTGATGTTCGTGAAATAAAAATATGTAAAATTGAATACGCTCCTAGCTTCTATAATGTTTTAAATAAAATACTTTTTTAAACGCGGTTTATTATACATTATTTTACATTATTATTTAACCCGACGTTTCGAGCACTTTACAGCGAGCGTGGTCACGGGAGACTGAGATGGTAGTTGTCTTCATGAGTGTTTCAAAAATTGTGTGTCTACCTCCGTTTATTTCCCCGAAGATGGTATTTGGAAAATTGGTTCGGATTCATGCAAAATTGACTTACAGTGTCCTCTTGTCTTAACTAAATAAATAAATAATGTATAATAAACCGCATTAATGGAAAGTACTCGCGTTAAAACAAACACAAGATTATACTATTCTATAATGTTGTAAATTCAAGACGCATTCATGTGACACGAGGGCGTACACTTTCCAATCGAATTATCTCATTCGCTCACCATTATTGCATAGTCGTCTTACAAGCTCATAATATTACATGAAGAGGCGTTCTTCAACGTAATAACATCTCCCATAAAATATTCATGTTTATTTTAATACAAAATGTACTGTAATAAGTGCTGCGTATTACCATAATTTGATCTTGTCTCTCTTATCAAGTATGACATTCTGTAGAAGCTGAGGGTGTGTTTTAATGGTGTATGTGTAGGCTACTTTTGAAAGAATAAACATGTGGAGTTACATGTAATATGCATTGAAGATCGTGAAGAAAAATATTTATTTTATAATTTCGTAACATTGTATATGTAATAATAAAGCTAAATTTTTATAACTGTCTTTCCACTGTTCGTGAGAAAATCAGTGTTATGCTGTAAAGGCGTCATAACAAAAACTGAGTGGGCTCCAATTTGGCAATCTTTTTGGTTTTTACCTTAAGTTTGAATTTGTTTTTTTGTCAATAAATATATGTTTTTCCTTCTTCTTCTTGAATTGTATAGAAGCAGATATTCCGACCTTCAAAAATAGGAGCCACTGGAAGTTAGTATTGAAGTCTTGTCCCATGTTTGGCTCAGTGGTTATCATTTTCGTATTTTTTTCCTTTTCTTTGCATATTGTGTATTTTACTACACTCTAATCCTAAAAATATTCCCTTATACGAATATAACCTGCAATACCAGATTTAATTCAAATACATTAACATAACACAAACAATAAATAAAACGTTTCAAGACAAGTGGATTGCTAACATATCGCAAAACTACTGAACTAGAAAAATGTTCCATCACTGTAATACCTTGTTGTGATCTAGCCATCGAAAATAATCTTGCAACATACTACACTTACAGCCTAAATTCCACATGATTTTTACTGAAAATAGCTCTTTAATGCACATTTGAACATAAAAAGGACATTTTTATGAGTATATTTTGCAAAGAAAATGGTTTATTTGTTTATTTAATTTATTGGCTCATTCACAGTTAATACATTGAAACAGACATAATATGATAAAAATTATTTAGAACTTTATTTATAACTAATTTAAGAATAAGCACTGCATGCAAAATAATATTTGTAAAATTAGATGGTTTATCAAATTGCCAGTGAAATATAAGCGCCTTATTTCTAAATCAAAATTAAAATTAGTTTAGTAGAAAATAAAAAATAAATGTTAAAGTTTAATAAATCATTCTTGAATCAAGACATATATTGTTTACAAATCGCAGAACTATTAAACTAGAAAAACGTTCTAAGTAATACCTAGTTGTGATTTAGCCATCGAAAATGATTCTCGCATCCTACACTTAGGACCTAATTTCCCCTGGGTGGTCTGTATGATTGCTATTTAAATAACGCCGGCTAAACAGCTTTCAAACGCGTTCAGTCGTTAAGCCGACGAGGATAGTCGTTTAAGTTTTTAATGTGTACGTGAAATAGGTCTTTATGGCCATCTTTTTGTGAAACGTTCTATGTATGAGCCTTATTTTATTTGGTCACCAAAATAAAGAATTATTCGTCATATTCGACAATAAATAAACAATTAGTATTAGATAATCATCATATGTCATACGGTTTAATATAATTTATCTCATCAGTTCAAGCCAAAGATCTTGAATATTTTCGCTACAATTTCGAGCAATCTCTATAAAAAGTGTTAAATAAATGCCTTTATTTTTGTATTGTAGCTACGGTTTTGCCAGAAGTTACCCCAAAAATCAATATTTACATCATGTAAAAATGTAGACATCACTATTTTTACACACATGTCAAACGAAATTAAATGTGTTTTATCAACACATGTAATTTCGTTTTTGTCATGTCCTTAATTTGCTTATGTTTATCTTTGACATTGAAAATCTTTGGTTCAAGCCGTAAATTACATTCAAGTTGCTATTTTTATAATATTATTAAATTATATATCAGAGTCTCAAACTAAAAAACACCAATATTACACACATTGCCATTTCCAGGTTAGTTTTTACCCTTTTTCATTATGCTCGTTCATACCTCGCGTACATCGGCAAGACATGAAAAATTCTCCCTACCGTACATAACATTGTTTTATAACCATACCTTTTACAAAAATCCCTCCAATTTCACAACAAAGACACAACACTGAGTGCTTATAGAACACGAGGACACGCGTTTACGGCACCTCTGCGGCCGGCGACATCAAAAACCGCTTAGAGAGGCCGCTATGCTGCCTCTGGGAGGCGTTTACTGAGCCACGTTGTTAAACATACTGAGTACTTTAATATTGATGTACACGGCTTTGTAAACTTTTACGTCTAGGATGAATTTGCTGTTTGCATTAATGGGTACTCGGCGAATATCCGATACAAGAATAGTTTGAAACTTTGCCGCAATATATTTGAAAGTGACAGGGGGAATATTGGATAAAGAGCGTTGAGGATTTCAAAAGGCACTAGACATCGTAGTGCATTCTTGTGTTTGTTTTACGCGAGTACTTTCCATATTAAGGATTTTAAACGCGATTTACATAATTTTACATTATTTTTTACAGCGATCCTACTATCTAATATACCATCTTTGTGGAAATAAGTAGAGGTAGACACAATTTTTGAAACACTCATGAAGACAATTATCAACTCAGAATGAAAAATAATGTATAATAAATCGCGTTTAAACCGTGTTTCAAGTATAATAAATCGCGTTTAAACCGTGTTTCAATATAAGTGAAAAGTAGGAAAATAAAAAAAGTGCAACAACCAAAATCTTAAAACTATCCATAGATAGAGTAAGAAATAGCAGTATTATATTTTACTCAGTGTCAGATTTTTACTACTTAATTTCTACCGCAATTGTAGTTTATAAATACCAGTCCATTCTCTATTGATATATTAGTACTGCTTCATGAAATGTGTTACATACCAAACAGAATACGGTAGAAGTTCTACGCATTGCTAATCCAATGTTCTTTGCACGTAGATTCGTATCCCTCCTTGCCGTCACTATTAAATATGCAAGGAGCGGGAAAGTGAACCTATCGCAGGTTTTGATTCGCACTGCTTTAAGTAAGCTAGTCATTACATGAGAATGGGCGCAGTCAAACCTCCATTGTAATACAGAATTAAAAGATAGATGTGTAAAATTCTGGAGCCCATCCAAAAGACCTTATTAACATACATTTACTGTGTATTTACCAAACGTCGTAGGGTAAAAATCCGTCAAAAAGTGATAGAACGAACTAAAAAACATACAGTTGTGGTAAAATATTAAGAAACATTTAAGGGCATTGCGAGAATTGGCCCAAGCTCGCACCTCGTAAGTTACCACCCGAAGGAAGTTGGTGTAACACGGTATATTATCTGTGTTTCGTACACTGAACGGTCGTCTGGAGGCCTGCTCCTCTTTAGCTCCTCTTCGATCATTTCTCTCCAACTTTCCCGCCTTCAATCCTTTCCTTCTCTTCTCTTTTTAAGCTTGCAATGCATTTGTACAACTTTGTTGTTTATATTGTTCATGGGTTTCGGTAGTCTCTTAACGGCAAGTGAATTACATGCTCCGTTGTTTGCTATGACATAAAAGAAGTGAAGTCACGTGTCCCCTATTGGGGCTTGGGGCGCGATAGAAGGACATTGCTTTTTCACGTTTCCATGGGAATCGAACCCAAGACCTCACATATGTAACGTCTAACGCACTAGCCGCTGAACCAACGAGACGATGTCATAAAAAAGCTCGAAAAACATTATCCTTCCGTCATAATCGAGTTAAAAAACAGCAGTACAATCCAATACACTCGATCCAAAACGGTAAAAGAGTGCCGTCCCAGTTAAAAGCTAATAAAGCGTAACGGTAAACGTATTAAGGGGGCATGTGCAAATATTTCCTACAAAATTAACGGATTGATCATATTTCCGTAGCCAGCGATGTGAACACCATCGCAATCAGGGAAATCAGTCTTTCACCCCTATTGAAAGCAATTCGATTATTAATTGATAAACACAAGCCCTCGTTCCAATATTTCAAATTGTGTTATGTAACGCTGTGATTGCTTCAATATTTTTTTGGTAAATAATGTTAGTTGGATTATAGTTTTTTATAGCGAATTTTATTTATTTATTTAAATAAATGCTTACGATTTAGTTGTATATATCACTGTTTACTTAAATGATAAAGAAGTAATATCTTAATTTTAATTGTATAAAAGTATAATATCAATATGACTACCTCGTTAAGGTAGTGGGTTTGATCTTCGGTAGAGGTGACTTGCCCCTGAATAAAAAAAAAGTTTAATTCAGATTTGATCCGCTTAGTCCGCTCAATAATTCAATAGTCACCCCATAACATAAAATTAAATAATTAAGTGCTAACTAAACTAAAAATGTTATTTCAACTGACTAATTTATTAAAAACTAGCTGTACCCTGCGGTTTCACCTGCGTATATAACTTTAACCATGGGATTTCCGCGATTATTCCTATGTCAATCTCCTGGTACTAAACTATCACCCTATAAAAAATTTCAGCCCGACCAATTGGGCAGTAGATCTCGAGTTATAAGTGTTGTAACAAACCCGTCTTTGTTTTATATATTTAGAAAATTATTAGTTACATTTCTTATCGAACTAGCAATACATGTAGAATTACGCCTGAAAAGTCACGCATTCACCCTCAAGGGACAACGAGACTTCACATTGTATCACGATGATGACGGTCTTATAGTATGCGATAGTTACCTTTGCTAACGGCTCCTGTGAAGTGTGAAATTAGATCCGTAAAAGTAGTTTTGAATGATATTAATATGGTTTGAATAGGTAGTGGACAATGTAATAGATATGTTGTGCCTATATATATCTTGCGTTGTCTTTGTATTACTGAATCTTTTCATTGTATTTCAAATGTACTGAGCTATTATCATTTTATTGTAAATGTATTTTAAATTATGCCATCTTAATTGTCTAATTTTCACGATACAAACATTGCTTCCTTATAGTCCGTCTAATCGAACTACGAATAAATGTGAAAATACGCCTGAAAAGTCCCGCATTTATCCTCAAGGGACGACGGGACTTCACTTCACTTCCCCGACCGATATCTTTCATGGTGGCCAATCTCAACAGAGATCAGTCAGGTACGCAGGAGATATTATAGTGCACAAGTATGTGCGCAAACACAGGTGCACTCTCTATTCCTTCACTCTTATTACCTGATGGGACAAGAGACCGACGTAATTTGTCACCCAGGTAGTTATTCTTTTTTAATGGGGATTCCAAACGCTTAATTTATAGCTACTGTTAACTACCATTTATTAGAAAAAAATAATTGTAAAATCAATACAGACACACATTTTCAGTTCGACACTTCATTAAATTCCTTCGAAATTAAACGTTTCGATATTATCCAATACTCAATAACAAATATTCACACGTGTTACGAAATAGTTTCAGCTCAGGAATCGTAGAATGTTATTTGGCAACATTTCGTATAAACACAATTTTCTTGTAAGTCCAAACGTGATAACACCAGGCATTGCTAACAGAGTTACGGTGATTCTATATTGAGTGATGTGAGGTCTATTATTATATTAATATTAGACTTCAGCATACTTTAAAAACGAAAAATTTACACACATTCTCGTTCACAATCATGGATAAAACGTTTCTTTATCATTCAAATGATTTATACTTTCAACAACCGTAAGGGAATCTAAATCTACAGGCTCTTTCACATTGATTATCTATAAACGTGTTATTTGGTAAGCATCCTTTTATGCAACAATATAAAACCATTTATAGTCGCAACCAAGAAAAATACTTTTTTTAAAGAAAATAAATGTAATCACACTTTCGTTTCTCTATTTAGTTAGAGGTACCCAAGAATTAAATATTTCATACAAATAGTCGATAAGAAATATTCACACGTGTTACGAAATAGTTTCAGCTCAGGAAACGTAGAATGTTATTTGGCAACATTTCGTATAAACACAATTTTCTTGCGAGTCCAAACGTGATAACGCCACGCATCGGTAACAGAGTTACGGTGATTCGATATCGAGTGAAGTGACGTCGGCTTTGGCTATTTTATTAGGATAAAAGAGAAAGTAAGGTGCATCCTTGCAATGTCCCATTAAATCCCATGAATATATCTTGTTTTTTTTTCTTAGTTGACTTTATTTATGTATTTGTAAGTTAAAGAAATATTTAATAGGTAGGATAACGCTATTAATTTCTAGGTACATTAATAAAAGGTGAAGTTTTTAAGTTTATATAAAAAGTGAACTCTCAGACAAGTGATTGATGGTTTTGAAAATTTTTTCAATAAATCTTCCATCAAAGTTTATGTAGCTTTATAATTTTTATATAACACTAGCTGTGCCCCGCGGTTTCACACCCGTATTTCTCCCGTTTCCGTGGGATTCCCGTGATAAAAACTATCTTTGGATACTATCCTAAAAAAGATATATCCTTGACCGGGATCAAACTATCTTTAAATAAATTTTACGGGAAGAAGACATATACATAGAGACAGAGTTACTTTCGCATTTATATTAGAAAGAAAGTAAGGATATGGATAGGCTTTAGTTTATTGCAGTACATTCAATACAGACAGTGCACGAGTCATATAAGTTTTAATAACAATAAAATCCGTCATTAAAGATGTACATAATATTTGTACCACACGCCACGTAAACTGTACACTGTATAGTCATCATGTCGCGTATAAAAATACAGCGCACACTTTACACGTAGCGTCAAAATCCAGTCAACCAAAAACATTTCCATTCGAACTAGACTCATCTCTATTTTGCTTTACATTGTTAGTCAGAAAACGGCCATAAAAAGGCGTAAAATAAAGGAACGATATAACCTCGAACTCGAGCCGCGATATTCCATACATTATTCTTTTCAAATGTGATCTTACGTGAAGCCCGTTTTATGCTACATCACGTAGTGACGTACATCTATTGGATAAATAAACTAATATTTACATAGACGTGTCTTAGGAATTTATCGTTCGGTATTCGAATAACGCTTAATAGCTGTGTTCGCAGAATACGGTTATTGAGTATGCGAAGTTGTTAGACGAAAACGTAGTGTATTTAAATAGTCCTCATGATTTGAGCCACTTGAAGTTCACATTTGAATTATTTAATGTAATATAGAAAAATCCTAGGGCAAAAATTAAAGTAGACACATGGATCTGAAGTAAATTAATATATTTTATGGAGAGTCCGTGTACTAGTATGCAGTTAAGTAAGAAGGCTCGTAGGAAACACAGTTTTTTATAGCAATACTGATAATATAGTCAATAGACTACAACAAACCATAGGCTGTGAATGATATAAATATAATCTGATTAATTTTTTATAGCAATACTGATAATATAGTCAATAGACTACAACAAACCATAGGCTGTGAATGATATAAATATAATCTGATTAATTTTTTATAGCAATACTGATAATATAGTCAATAGACTACAACAAACCATAGGCTGTGAATGATATAAATATAATCTGATTAATTTTGCATTTAACATCTTAAATAAATTCAACATTTAATTTATAAATACAATACAATAGTTTGAAAAAGATCAGATTTACTAATAAAGTATATCCATCACCAGCACTGCGAGTTAAAACAGATGCGAGTGAGTGATAGAAAGAGACGCATAATTTAAGTTACAACAGAGAGTTGTTTAGAGAAATATCTTAGCAAAGAGCTTAGGGAGTTTATTTTTAACAGTAAATTAAGAACTTTTCTATCATAGGATTCTTAAGTATTTAAACATTATAGACCTGCAATATTTATTTACTTGTAACTTTAATCAATAACATTACATGAAAAACCTATGGTCGTACAAATCAATATATTTTATTTAAATTTCCTACACCAAACTGTCCGAAGTCTTGTCCAATCTTTGTTTAACTTCTAGCACTAAAGTTGGACTAACTTTTGGGTCCAGTGCTCAGATTGTATGTTAAATTTAGTTTGGATTGTTGCCTTGCTCAAAGGATCTAATTTTGTTATCAAACTACACTGACAAAAATACACATTACAAATAATAATAGATTTATGTAAAACCTGGACACCCTTGGTATAACAATTAATTTGTAAACAGTTAAGACGTTTAAAATAAATAAAAAAGTGATTTTAAAATAAAAATAAATATTTTTTGTCAAAAAATAGAAATGTCGTCGTAACATTAAAAAGTACAAAATATTTTTTATTCTTTAAAATTCGATTTAAACCTGTTAACTTAAATTAATCCAACATCACAAAATATTAATATATTATAAAACATAAAATTAAATAAAAACATACAAATTGGAATCAGAAAATGCGAAATATATAAAAGTGGAAACAAGAAAACATTACTATTGCAAACGTGTCATTCCTCAAAAAACATAAGTCATAAAATGGCTTTAAAGGATCATTGACCCTCGCCATAAAGACGTCCAAACAATCCAGGAACACAAATGCATGATATTATGAATGTGACATCACGTCCGCGAGATGCGATGTGGCGGTAACAACTTTACGATATACCTTGCTTCGTAAAACTTTCCCTGTGGCTCAAGTGAAGAGAAAGTGAACTTTTTATATACAATTTGGTAACATAAAACGTAACTGAATTGGTGACCCACGCTAAATATGTGAACAATAGAAAGTTTCAATGCTTGTTTAAAAAAAATCTTTATTCATGAAACATTTAGGTTTCCCTGAGTAGTGGAAGACCGCCTCCTTCTACAATTTACTAGTTAAAGCAAAAAATATGTACGAGTGAAAAATAAAAAGAAAAAGTAAAAAGAAAAATAATTGTGTGTGTGTCTACCATTCACTACCATCCATTCAACTCTCTTAGGTCAAACTCTCCTTGCACCCATAGAATTATGAGCGTGTGACCAAACTCTCTCTCTTGTACCTTACACGGGCCCTTAATGCCAACAAGGCAAAACGAGCAGCCTTATGCCATCTCACTGTCGTATGTTTGTGTCGAAATATCTTATAACCACAACCACATTATGAGCCTATGCCCAAACTCTCTCTCTTTTATGACTTACACGGGCCCTTAATGCCAACGAGGCAAAACGAGCAGCCTTATGTCATCTCACTATCGTATGTTTGTGTCGAAAACTCTTATGACCACCCATAGCATCAGGAGCGTATGACCAAACTCTCTCTCTTGTATTTTACACGGGCCCTTAATGCCAACAAGGCAAAACGAGCGACTTTATGTCATCTCACTATCGTGTGCTTGTGTCGAGATATCTTATGTCCACCTGTAGCATCAAGAGTGTGTGACAAACCCACTCTCTTGTACATAACACGGGCCCTTAATGCTATCAAAGCCAAACTAGCGACTTTATGTCATCTCATTATCGTGTGCTTGTGTCAAAATATATTATGACAACCCATAGCATTATGAGTGTGTGACAAACTCTCTCTCTCTCTTGTACCTTATACGGCTCCTTAATGCCGTCAAAGCCAAACAAGTGACTTTATGTCATCTCATTATCGTAGGTTTGTGACGAAATATCTTAAGACCAGGCATTATGAGCGGATGACCAAACTCTCTCTCTCATGCCTTACACGGGCCCTTAATGCCAACGAGGCAAAACGAGCGGCCTTATGCCATCTCACTGTCGTATGTTTGTGACGAAATATCTTACTTACGACCACCCATTCAGCCATTGTACGCTTTTTGTACCGTCCCACCGGTCTCGGCTTATTTACATTGTAAAACATGTAGGACGTGTGCCAAGTTACTCCACCCGGTCAACGGTTTGGGTACATTGTAAGGGTTTTTTAGATTTCTTTATAAAAGCTCAAAGAATTAGTCATTTGTTAACTGACGTGAATTTATTGGATAAGAATTCTGACTCAAGAGTGAAACATATTAATATATTTTATTGTTATTTACAACCTGATCAAAATTCTTCGAAATAATATTATTAATACAGAAAATTACCACGTTTACATGTATGAAAAGTCACCCCTATTTTTTTTAAATAAAATATAGCTTAAAAGTTGCACCTAGTGTTAGTCTGTCTGCATATAAATTTCAATCAAAATCTGCTCAGTGGTTTTTACATAATTGACACACATACAAACAGACAAACAGAAAAAAATCTAATCATGGTTTTGGTGTCTTTAGAACATATATATTGCATACAAATACTCTTTTTGAAAAATATTTAATGTACAGAAATGTTTTGGTTACTGTATTATTTTATGTATAGATGAAAATCTCACTCAACTGTAAAAGAGTATAACAAAAGTACCACCTTGAAAGCGAATTATTTTATTGCGTATATTTTTCCTACGAAGCAATATTGTTTTGTTTTTCCTCGCTTCGTATACATTTAACTTTTTATTATTGTATTCCAAAGGAATTGCCTGTTATTTCGAAGGGATCGTTGTAGAGAATAAGGTACAATTTTGACTTCAAATATATTGTACTATATTCATAAAAAGTAATAAATGATAACATTTTATTGCACACGGCATATCTAAAGATATACATAAACACAATACTGATTAGACACACAATCACTCACCGACAGAGAGAGAGAGAGAGAAAGAGAGTCTTCATTTTTCTATACAAATTATTCGAAAATGTATTCAATAAATTTTCTTTTACTTTTCATATTAAGTCTTCTTAATTCTTCTTATACAATTTTACTATGTCTAACTATTCCGCAATTAACACACAAACCCTCTAGTAAAGAACGGTTCCAATATCCGCCTCACGTAAAATAGATTTCTAATTACTGAACAATACACAGCTAAATTGGGAATTCAATCAACTATATGGCTGCCCAACCCAATTTCAATCCGCGATATTTTCGGCCTTTAAATATTATTCCTTTATAATTCTATTGACTGGATACAAGTGTTTTTGTATCATGGCACCCTTTCTCCATACCCTCTCTTTAAGCTCTCAACGTATCGAAGAGGAATGAACGACGAAATTGAATAGCAACCAAGGGCTCTTAATATGAGGTCGTAATACTTGGGAGACGGGTTAATACTTCGTGTATTATTATGAAAAATCAAACAATAGATTATTTGGATGCTTTTCAGATCGAGTGAGCTTTACGTCTTTATGAGATTTGCAATGTTATATTGGGGTAAAGTAAATAGGATGGATATGTTTTGTTTTTTTGGTAGAATAAATCTTAAATGTTTGAATGAAAAGCTGCATCTATAAAAACATTAATGAAAATACAATAATAGGAAACGACTAAGAGCCGTTTTTGATATCCTATCTTTATATTGTTTTGCTTACTAAAGTCAGGCAAATCTATCCATTTGCACTTACTTTTATTTTAATATCCCACCGACGGAGAGCGTTAGCTATGTCTTTTGTCTATCTAACGTTTTATAGTCTACTAGCTTTCCGCCCCCAGCTTCGCACGCGTGGGCTACTAATTTCTGTATTTTTATAGGAGCACAACAAAGGTTTAAAAAAATTACGATCGCAGGACCAGTGATATATGCTATAGTTTTTTTTTATAATTTTCTATGAAATAGGTTTGACCAAAATCTCACAGAGCGCGCGCCTCTCCAAAATACATAAAATTGAAGGCCACGCTACCGAACCCGCGGGCAAAGAGTTAGTTATTTTTTGAAGGTTATTGAGGATTCATTGATAGTTTAGCGTCTTAATCTATACGTTAAGATTATTAAAAAGGCATGTCCACAACTAAACCAAAATCTCACATTGTCATGTGGTATGACATTTTCACGACTTTAGAAGCATATATCTCAAAAAAAAAAAATATTTTAGCAAAAAACGCATTTAGAAACCTCAATTTCATCTTTAAAGACCTATCTAATGACACCTCCGTTTACATGTATGGAGAGCCACCCCAAAAATATTTTTTTCAATTAAAATACAGCCTATAAGTTGCACCTAATATTGGTCTATCAGCACGTGAAATTTTATAAAGACCTTCCCAGTGGTTATTACGTGTTTTACGCACATACAAACAGATAAACAAACAAACAGAAAAAAAATTCTAACCATGGTTTTGGTATCTATAGAACATACATATTGCATACCAATTACTTTTTTTGAAAAATATTCAATGTACAGAAATGGTTCGGTTACTGTTTTATTATATGTATAGATATATCTATAGATAATATATCTGTAATCTTTGACACATTATTGAAATTACCCATAAGAATTTTTATAAAAATAAAACACAAAAAATATAAAATATATATTACCACGTAGAATGTACATAATAATTTGTTTACTATTTAGTCATCATAAATGCACTTAAAGTGCCATAATAAAAATATATCAAAACAACCAGACAGAAACACAGAGACATATATGTAAGAAACTAAAAGAGGGGCTTTGTATAATTATGTTGAATGTAATAGAAATGTACTGTCATTCTACACAACTGGCCAATTATAGAACTGGTCAGTTAACAACAAATCACAGCTAGTCATAAAGACTATTAGCAAAGTGAGGGTAGTTGGGTCGTGACGTCAATAAGACGTTCGAGCACCAGGCGCAATCGGTACCAATGCGCCCAGATACTGAACGCGCTTACTCTTTTATAGGACTTTGATGACAGCTAACAACTGACAAGTGACATTTGCATAGAAAGATGACATTCAAAACTTGTTAAAACATGAAATTACAAAATGTCTCCGACATATATAACTATAATACAATATAATACAAACATTGACAACGGACAATTCGTTATAGATTTAAGTGACGCGTGGTATTTTTAATTAACGAAGGTAAACCATTAAATAAAGTTCGAATTTCTCTGAATTTATTTTAAATGACATGTTCAGTATTTCTTGAAACAGACAATTCGGCTTTGATGCAAAAATGAAGATGATAACACTTTTTCAACAGCAAATTGAATTTTATAATAACATACCCGTCTAATTCTAGTACATCGTACATCCAGCTGAAGTAACAACCGATAAAAAAGAAATTAATCCAGTAATAAAACAGAAAATATAGATAAACTATAAACGATAATAATTATCATTTCCTGAATAGATAGAATAAAGGAACGCAACCAAAGTTCCTACATGCAAACGACTATCAACTAGTCATTCTTGAATCTTAGAAGAGGTCCATCTAATAGAGGACGTCTTTCAATTAAAATAAAGACAAACAAAAAAGGAATCGGTACAGAAAATACCCAAACCAAGTCACACCCGTAACACATTAATAACTGTGAAATATACCCTCAACGTCAAACCGCTACATGCACTCGCCGGCCATTGTTGTCTGACAGACATTTATCATTTCCGAAAAACATAAAACGAAGGAAATCCGCACAAAGAAAATTTTGAGGAATGGTGTAAAAGTGTACGGAGTTTCTCTTTTCAAATCTTTTAATGTTCATAAATTTGGACAGAACTCCGCGTTAAAATATATTTATCTCATAGAATCTTAAAGCAATGATCCGTTACATCGGAGAAATACATTATGAAGGGAAAATATCGGGAAAATTATTTGTCTGTTTCAAAATATAATTTGCAACGTTGTATCACAAATTCTAATTCTAAAGATGTATTGTTACGTGTTACAATATAACACGTAGGTACCGTGAAATTTCTTTAAAATTAATAACTTCCCAATAGTAAGTAAGAAACTAAAAGGGGGTTATGTAAAATTATGTTGAACGTAGTGGAAATGTATTGTGATTGTACACAACTGGTTAATAAAACTATTATTAGCAAAGTGAGGGTAGTTGGTCAATAGGAGGTAGACCAAGAAACATGGGTTTTTATAGGTATTATGTGATATTTGATACTTAATATTTACATTGATAGATAGCAAAAGAAATATATTAAAACACGAAATTACAAAATTTTGCTAGCAAAAATTAAACGTTATAGCATGCAAACTAAAATTATCAAAATCGGTACTTAAATATTATTGTATTTATTTACTCTTTTGACACACATATGCTCAGGTTGTATATCCATTTTTTTTATGTTATAGCAGACAAGCCGGGCATGCAGTTCACTTGGTATTAATTTTTTGTTGTTGCTGTCGCAGATGCCTTGCGGGCTTGGAAGAATTGAAATTGAAAAAAAAAAATCTATTCAAAAAATACCTACTACTGAACTACTACCAATGAACTTCTTTTGTTTATGAGTAACTAGTTGAAATAACTAAATTCATAGTGAAATGTACTCAAGCCAGACGGTGCAGCTTAATACAGTTCGAGACTGCAAACTAAAGCAATAATTCTAGTAACTAAAATAATAACCCGATAGCTGTATTAATCGTTTCGCATATTTTTTGTTCCATATTAAATTTTTATATAAAAACTAACAAAGAGTTTGTTTATTCTCATACTAAGTACCCATTCAGCACTTTGCCGTCCACTGTTGGACATGGGAATCCTATGTCCAACAGTGGACGGCAAAGTACACAAGTGCACATCCACCTACTTCCAGCGGCCCTGGTCCATCTTGTTGAAGGACGTCCAATGCTACGCTTTTCTCTTCGAGGTTGCCATTGTGAAACCTAGATACAGAAACCATCAGAACTACGCGCTGCTGTCCTTCCCTTTGCCACTTCAACATGAAATCCTATGGATCAAGTCGGTGGTCCTTTGTTCTACTGCGGACATACTGATTGCGGGTTCTATCTCGCAGAGAAACTCCAACTATATCTCGTTCTATTGCCCGTTGTGTGACAGGCAAGACACCTTCTTAATAAGCCAGTTTTAAAATCAAATTGTTCTATATTGCAAAAGTTTTCGTGGTTTCTACTTTTTACTCGTACATGCTCATGTCTAATTATTAAACAGAACTACAATTATCATAGATCATGTTTTACTTAAAAACACAACGTCGTATAAATATCACGTTTCTAGTATAGTTGTCACGCACGAAAAGCAAAACCAACAGTGAAACACATGTCAAATAACCCATAACTTTTCAAACACGGGACTTGACTTTCCGTAACTCGAATTGGTATTGATAGTCCTTTTAACGACAAAGGGAGGTTAATGTTTTTACCATTACAATAAAAAACTCAATAAGCTATTAATTAAAAAGCTACTGCCACAAAAGCATTTGCTACGTTATATAATTTGTCAAAACACAAATTGCCAGCTGAGAATTTTCTTGCATTGAACATCGTAATATCGATTAATCATCCTTCCTCAAGCCTTTCAGATCGCTTGTAATAGAATTTTATACTTTCCGAGGGTCTATCAATCATCAAGGACCTATGAATCTATTGAAATAACGAATATATTGATCAATTCGGAAAGTAATTGGGGTTTTGAGAGCGTGACACGTGTTCTATCTTCAGCGATTGTTATGGGATATTATGGCTATACGTATTATTATCATAATGGATATAATAGTAGGGTAAAAGTAGAAAGAAATTTTGTTATTTACACTTAACAACTTCATGTCTATTGGTATTTATCAAAATATGATTGAATACCACACAATAATGTTGGTATTTTCAAAACAGACTTAAAACTAATAAAGAATTTTGATTAGCTATTCCGCGCGGCTTCGCTCCCATAGTCTAACGATAGCCTGTTTCACACAAAAAAGATGCCGATATATAATGGTGAAAAGAATTATTGAAGTCGGCCCAGTAGTTTTGAGTTAACACATTATAAGCAAACATACCCAAGACGTAAATTATTTCTACTTATAAGATTTGCGTAGTAGACTTTAGGGTAGTTCCAAATTCAAGGAGCTATCTTAAAACTCATATAATAAGTCATCTTAAATTATTAAAATAATCAGTTATCTTAAAACTATAACATCCTCAAGCACTCATTAATCTAGGTTTAATATAACCTGCAAATTTCGCAAGTAAGCACTTCAGTGTGAAAAATAGGTTACCAGAGATTTCTAGATACAACACGGATTGTGAAGATCGTGTGAGGGTCTCACATCGAGTATATCGTCTTGTTCAAATTTTAAATATGAGAGCGTGTAATGTGAGATCATATCGGCAAAATATCAAGCATATTTAACTATTAAAATTTTTCCAACTTTTGTTTTTGATAGTGTTTTATTGTTTGCTATCTGGGAACACTGATTTTTAATCTTTTTTACCTTTAGGCCAATTTCAATGACCGAAGGACTATGCAATTGATGTACGAAACAATTTTAATTTAGATTACAAAAGGAGTCCTCTTGGTATA
>LQNK01000069.1:0-33581 GCA_001586405.1 Phoebis sennae | reverse complement strand
TTAAAAAAATAGACGATTTTCATATGACTGCAGCCGAGTATGGTATCAAAAGAAAGATCTTAATTTATTTATACATATATTTACACAACGTGAAATCTAGCTCGGGATATGGCAGTAGTAGTATAAATTCCGAAGATCAAATGTAGAGGAAATATCAATTATTTTTGAAAAATTTATCATCTTCTTACTCAGAAAACGGATGAGTGAACAGGGTTGTCGTATAGTAGCATTCTAAATAAAGTCTCCACTCAATAACATCATTTTAAACACTACTATTTAATACTAATCTATGAAGGTTCTTGGAGAAGCAGATGTCCTTGTTGATGGAAGAGTTTTAGACGAGATATCCTCCCTTCAATTTCCTTCTAAATGTAAACTCAAATATATCACTGTAAACAGTTACACATAAACAAAACAACGAAGGGAAAAACACTCGAAATTCTGCGATACGTAATAAAATATTATAACAGAGGTTTTAAATAGCAATCACTCGAGATAAAATTACTTGTATCTCTGATCGCAGACAAATTCCTTTCGACGTTTTATTTTCTGTCTGAGGGTTGAATTTGAAAAGCAATTGGAATCTTTTTCTCTAGAATCCTTTGATATTTGTACCTCGATCCATCGTTTTATCTTAATTGAAATCGTAAAGTTATGTAAAGCCACGTGTTTTATGCTTGCGTTCAATGTGTACGAACAATTCAGGATTTTCGTAAAATTACTTGCCTTTTTCATTATTTAATTTCTTTTTCTTGAGTGTTTGTAGGAGATGGAAGTAATTGGAGTGTGTATGGTTTATTTTGTTTGACAAATACGAAGCTTGTATGTAGAATTTGATAACTAGTTGTTTCTCATAGCTAGCGATTTATTTGATTATGTAAGTTATTTATAGCATACGCAATTATACAGATTAACAATCACTGTAATTGTTACGGCTTCTGAGAGTAAATTTAGATTGTTATAGATGTGTGTCATAGATGTGTTACATAACGAAATTTAGTTCTAATTTTAACTCTTAGTTCAATATTAAATTGGAGTTATATAATTTAAAAATAATAAAGATGGAGGTATAATGAAGAGTGTGAAATCTTAATGTTTAAGAACCATTTAATTATAATATGTCTTGAATGAGGTTAATGGCGTAAGAACAGAAAATAAGTGTTAACAGCATAAAGCGAATTGTGCTAATTGTTATCACCAACCAAAATTAATCCAAAGATTTGATTTCAATTTGTCGCAAACAATATAATCTTTCGCGTCAACGCATCATTATTCGTCAAATTATTAATTCGAAAATGGCTTGAGATAAATCACGAGGCAATCCCGGCGAATTTAGCCAACGAAATGGTCTGTTTTGTTTGAGAACATCGTTATTCTTGATGAAGTCTATTGTTTCGGTGCGGAGTCAAAATGGGAAGGATTATTCATTTCTCCCGGCGTCATAAGGCAGGTTTTAAAGTTGGGAATACCCATTTGATGATTCTTGATAAATTCTCGCTTTCAGCGTTATGACGCTCTTCAACAATTAATAGCCGTTTCTATTCAAGATAAAATGTAGGGTAAGGGTGTGATGGTGGTATTGTTTTTGTATTAATATGAGATAGATTGTTAGGTATTACTTTCCAATATTGTTAAAAAATTAAGTTGTTTTGCTGGCAATTAACTACATATTTTTTTTTTATTTTACTGAAATTTTAAAGTGATTTGTGGTACTTTTTAGATAAAACCTTTAAAATTGTAGCCTATGTGTTATTCTCATCTATAAACTATATAAAGTTTCATCAAATTGCGTTTCTACTAAACGTAAATTAGTAACAAACATGCAGTTATCTTCAATTTCAGTTAATATTCTATTGAATGATAGGTATGAATCAGCATAAAATAATCGTAAATACTCTGGGGCGTTTAACACTACGCCATCTACATAGTCCAAATCTAAAAAAAACTTGTACAATGAAAACTAACTGATAGACATACTTAAACATACTGTTTTTGTAAATACATACTAACAATAGCTATCTACTGTGATAAACACATAGAGAATTGCAATGTTCAACACATCATAATTTTGGAGACCATTGCCACATCAACTGCACCAATTAGGTATCAAATCAAGGAATCTATTCTACATAAAATAGGAATTTGTAACTTTAAACAACTCGTTCTAAGGCGTATTTTATCAGTACCTCATCCATTTCTCTTAGCGAGACTGGATCATATTGACAAGGAAAAGCGAACAATGCCCGAAGAATGTCGACTTGAGGGTAGCCCTCTGGCGCGTGACAGTGATTAATAGGCCCAAACTACAATACGCTTTTAAGTCAATTCTTAAATGTTCATTTGCGGTTTTATCTTTTTGGAAGCTTTAAAATATTTAAATTTGGAATTTGAAAAGACGGAGATGGTCAAAGGCTTATTACAGTTTTGTTATAGAAACTTTTATTTATCTCTTCGATAAGGAAGAAGATTTTATGAACCTTTACTAACTAGCTGTGCCCTGCGGTTCGACGCGTGTACATTTTCCGTTCCCTTTCCTGTGGAATTTCCAGGATAAAAAATTATCCTATGTCTGTATATTTGTTTTGGTAAATTAAATATTTATATTTGCCTTGATTTTAATTGGTTTTGTCTGAATTTAAAAATTCGCAACCTTCACAACAGGAGTCACTGAAAATCAGTTTTGAGGTCTTGACCTTGGCTGAGTGGTTATCATTTTAGGAACACCGCCGCTGCGTATTGAGATAATTTCTCTTTATTTTTTATTATTGGAATACATTCTAATGTATTTTGTGTTTTCATTTTTTATTTAATTTATTCTTGTCCATGTTAAAGTGGTGGTCTTTCCAAAATAATATGTTTTCTTTCCTTCTTTCTATTTGACTTCATTATTATTTGTTCGTGGTTATTTCATTTGGTTCCATATTGACGCTGAATGATTCCCATAGAAAGGCTTTAACATTGTTCGCAGACATTTTGTAACAAACCTCAAAAAGGAAAACTGGTAAATAAACTTTAATGCTTTCACCTTTTGTGTAATCTATAATTAGCCTTCTTTCATTATTTTTAACAATGGTAGCCTTTTATTGAAATCCTTTCATTGAGAAGGTAGTTCCGTTGTAAAGGAGCTATTTATACAATTATATAAAAAATAATTATAGCAAAGAGATGTTTATGTTAACTTGTAGTACTTTCTTAAGTTCTTTCGGCTTCGTAGCACACAGCCCAAGCCGCCAAAGATGACGCTGGTGCCGTGAATGTGTAATAGTGCTTAGTCGTAGGTTTAGTAATAAATATTAATAATTATATTATTGAACTGCATGTATGTTAGTCTGTAAGGTTTTTATGATATATAAATATGATTTCAGTCTATACAATTAATTTGTCAGTTACCTGATGTAAATAAATAAAACTAAATTAAATAAATTCCTGAAATAGAAATTTGTACCTGCGTATTAAATTTTATCGCCATTATAGTGTAGTATATTTGTATGTGAAACATTCAGTACAAACTAACGAAATAAGAATCGAAAATATACCTGACATCTCAAGACGTATTTGTCCACGTCCCGAGATCACCCGTGTCTCTGCCAATTCATCATACCCGGGTTCATTATACAAATCAACCCTTTACGAATTCGTTTCGCGTAATATATGGAGGTAGAAACTGTCCACTTGACAAAAAAATGTGTGAAAATATGGAACGGCGGTATTTGACCCTTGTCAAAGGGACGGACGATGTTATTTGTGAATAAATAGCGAATTTGCATGGGATCCGGATCGTTCAATATCGTGTGATACTTTCAATATCTAATTTTAATTTGAGACTTATTTATGCTATTTAGATACTATTTATGACTAGCAGGCAAGCAGAGCATGCTGTTATGGTGTTAAGTGACTGACCGCAACCTATAAACACCCACAATAACTGCCTGTATTCCCATCCTATTCCTCTCCCACTAAGTTTTACTCTTCTCACAATTTCCCATTCTATACAATTCAATAATACTTTCCTTATCTTCTCTCCTTCCTTCAAGCTGACGAGCCATCTGCGACGCTCTGATGTTATAGATGTTCATGGGCTGCCTTCAGTCAACAAAAAAAAAAACAACTACTTTTTCTTCTCCTGTCTCATCGATTTCTTGTCATTTTTTTATTTTTCTTTTGTTTTAGCCTATTTATCAGTGTAGAATATTACTTTTATGTTATGCTACGTTCGTGCGTACCTTTTTCAATCTGTGTTGTTAAGAAAAAATCGCTTAGGATCGAAAAAGCAGCCCTTTTTGGAGAGTGTGATTATGTCTATGTAAACATTTTTTCTAACCATCAATGTTCACTCTTAAGGCTGCCAAAGCATCTGTTACTTTTGATATGTTGGCTTTTACAAGTTTGAATGACGTTCATCCTAGTTCCTTCCATAACCCAAACTTTTAATTAAATTAAGTAAATAAAACTGACTGTAATTCCTCACTACGGGAGGTCAAAATAAATGTTTTGCTTTCATTAAAATATCCAAATTAACAATCCTAACAACTTTCATAAAGTTTAATATTTCAACGCACAATATTTCCCCATAAAGAACACCTGTTCTTAGCTAATGATGAAGAAAGATTGCTCTTGAAAAATATAAACTAATAGCTCCCGTTCCTCTTTGAGGGAAGGTAATCGACTAACGGCACTGTAGTACACATGGCACAGGCGGTAGCGATTAGCGACTAAAACACAAAGTTAAAGGAAGATCCGGCCATTCGAGGTCATTAATTCAGACAGATTGTAAATATATTTCTAGATGATTAGTGTTTGTCTCCCGAATGATCTAAGTCAGAGTATGGTTGGTGGTCGACGGTAATGCTTTGGAACAACTTACTATTTGCGGTATTCTCGAACAAATTCGACATTGGGGCTTTTAAGAGATGAGCACATATATTCCTTAAAGACCGGCAAAAACCTAAGACACTAATACACAATTATTTATAAAGGTGCATGCACCTTTAGGCCTATGGGCCTAATAAAAAAATATGGATCTATAATCTATGAATAATTTCTAAATTCATGAAAATAAAAAGAATATTATAAATAAATAACTATTCAGGGACACTTAACACCGCGACATCTAGTCCCAAACTAAACAAAACTTGGAGTTTGGAAACTACATAAATGATAGACATACTTAACCAATAACCATACTTTTTATAATAAAAAAAAATAAATTAACACCCAGACAGTAAAAACTTATTGTGTTCATAACATAATAATTTTGTTGGGGATCGAATCCACACCCTCCGACACAATAGACCCAATGGTCTACGACCCCATTGGTGCAGTGGATGTGGCAACCACTGCACCAATCGGGTCGTCAAATTACCAATTAATAATATTACCTTTTTTTCTACTTCCTTAAAACGCTAACGCGTCCTCTTACCGTATATCACACCCTAAGATACTAAATTTAAAGGGCAAACTTCGTTGGGCACGAGATGGAATGAAAAGTGATTTGCCTAATCCACTTCTCAATTTACCAAGCCACAGGAGTTCATGGAAGCCGGTTTAAATATGCATCGGGCCATCATTTAATATTCAAAAACTTTTTCAACTACGGTTTCTTCAACTCTCAATTTTATATTAAATACCCATGAGGAGAAACTTCGCAAACGTTCATTTTTTCGTCACTATCGAATAAATTATTTCAACTTTTACGTTTACAAATCAACATATACATAATTATACCAGTGCTCCGCCTGTAATACACATATAGTTATACCACTGTCTAAGATAAGCTACTTTGTTTTATGAAGTGATGTTATAGCGTTTCTCCTTCTTTTAGAAAATATATCCATTTAAGAAGCTATTTAGTTACTAATTCGTAAAAACTGAGTTGAAATTTTACATACTAAAATATAATGTATTTTCGCCCACGTTAATGTCCTTCACTTACTACTCATATTTATCCATATATCATGGTACTACTAAAACAAATAATATATTATTTAAGGCAAAACACGATAATGACATACCTTTATAACCAATAACCCGCTCCACGGACCACGAACAAGCATTAATAATTGTTTCTAAGTATACGCTTTGACAACCTATAAATATTTTATATAACGAACAATAAACGAAAGGCCACGAAACAATGAGCAAAGCGATAGACAATAAAATAACAGATGGTCTGGTGATATAGAAAAATAATTCTGTTACATCAATATAAGAAATGAACAGCGTCGTTAGGGTCTTATTAATTACAAACATAAAAATGATTAATGATTGGATGTTGAAACAAAGGTCGTATTCGACCCCGAATTTGTCAACAAGATAAATAGAACGGCTGCTCTTATGACTCTGTCAGTGAAGATTTCGTTTTAGCTCCTTTTATTGCTGGATAACAAGAATACGAATTATGTATCTGCGTCACTTTAACGTTAGGTTATCTATTCGATAGCGCGAACGTCCGGAAACTCTGACCATTGCGTTACAGAGCAACTATTGTCAAATTTTGGTAAACGTTTTATAGAAATGTATTAAAAAAAAGCACTAACTACAAGCATATTTTAATCGTTAAGTAAACCGTTTTTTAAATAGAACAAAATATATAGAAAATATTAGAGGAAAATTTTAAAAAGAATGACACAAAACAAACGTTCTATTAATAGATATGATTCAGAAATAAAGCTAACAATACAAGCTTTGAGACCAACCGATTAATATTATCGGAAAATAATTAAATCAGATGTTTTACTACAAAATAAAGATAGCTACGAATTAAGAATTTCTAACAAATTATATTCAATAGAAATATTTTATCATTGAAAGCTATTTTCATACTGAGATATAACGAATAGATTAAGGATTTTTGGATAAAGGCTCTTTCGTGGAATATTCGAGAAAGATCTTATACATTGTTACAAAACTTACGTGTTTAAAACAGTGAAGACATGAAAGGTAACTAAAAGGCTCTTTGGGAATCTGCTGGAATCTTTTGATAATCCTGTGAGGCTCGTTTGATCTTGACCTCATAAAATACCGGGGAACAAGCTGGATTTTTGATCTCCCGAATTTAAAACTAAAGCATATTATCGGTTACCTTCAGCGGTATTCACTATTTAGTAGTATATTTACGTTCTTTATTTATATATTTACACTTTATTGTGTTGATAAAAGTACAGATATTCACCTAAATTCTAATAACGTAACAAATAACAGGTTGGCCTTATCACTCAAAGAAGAGATCACTCTCTTCCAGGCAACCCACCTCCATCTGGGTAAACACCCAGAGAGTTCCTTCTGAGTGTTTCATTTAAATTATAAATGAAATTAAATCAGATAATAGAAAAAAAGATAATTAGTCACTTTAAAATATTTAATTAGGTATATCGAACTACCTACTAATGAATCTTCAAAACCAGTTGAAATTAAAAAAAGTTTTGTTTGAGAAAAATATGTACAACATACATTATAATGAACAACAATTAACGCATTTATGAAAAACAACATTTACAACGTCCCTTCCTCGCGTCGTTAATTATACCTTTTGTTAATGACCTTCACCCTTTATACTACCATTAATAAATGAAATACAGAAGCATAATCTCGCTTTAAAATTTAATAAATGCATAAATATTTACTTGTAAAGATACGAACCTATTAATCTATCGCTACAGTGAGCGTATATTTAAGGTTGTGAGTACATAATAACGCACTTGACCCATATTTTTAAACTTGACATCGTTCTACTAATAAAGAATAAAAATTAAATTAAAATTCACCACGAATAAATTAATGCATCGATGTAAATCCAGAAGCGTCAGCTCTCGAATGAAACTGGATTCATTTGCAATATTCAAGTTATACTAATATTATAAAGAGGAAACACATTTTATGTGGTGTTTTTGTGTGTGTGCTTGTTATGTTTTCACGCAAACCCTTCTCGATTGATTTCAGAAATTTAAAATTATCACGAAAAAAAAGAAAACAAGTTAAAATATAAGTTAGCAGTGGCTTAGTGACGCAACGTTGCACAACTCTGTGGTGTGTGGGTGACACTAGGTCACATAGTCAACTCGCTGTCTGCTACAATTTATCAAAACTTTCCCCACTCTTGTCTGTTGACATTGGCAATTTTTTTTATATTTGAGTCGTTTTTAGAACGATTTCTGAATTTGTAAGTATCTCTAGAGTTTAGAATATGATTACGTTTCCACGAATATAAGTTACAAAACAATATAGGTTTTAAATTGATTACTTGTTCGGGAGATTGAGTTTTAATAATCAAACGAAATGAATGAGTTATAACAAATAAAAATGTAAACAATACCGCTAGCATTAATCAGCTACCCTATAATCTTATTTGTTTTTCTCTGGGGCAGAAGCAAGTAACTAATAAATAAAATTAGAAAAATCGCAGTGGCTCAGTGGCGCAACGTTGCACAACTATGTGGTGTGTGGGTGACACTTGGTGATATAGTCAACCATCGCTGCCCGCTGCAATTTGTCAAAACTTTGCCCGCGCTCACGAGTTAGTTCTTGCACGTGGTAATTATTTAAGGATTATTCTAGAAACCTTTGTCTGTTGACATTGGCATTTCAACTTTTACATGCAAATTGTATGCAAAGATTTTTGAAGTATCCTTTTATACAGAGGAAAGCCATTTTAAAAGAAGAAGAAGAAGAATTTTGAATTGAAGTATCTCTAAGGTACTAAAGGTTAAGAAGCTAAGCGAAGTAAGCTTACAGAAAACAATTGGGACTGCGGAGTAGAAAGTCGTTCGTTGGTATCAATTATGATTGAATTAAATCAATCACAGTAAATTATATTTGTTTGAATGTAAACAAGTAATTAACCATAAAAAAAGTTCTTCTCATTGCGTGACATAACTAATAAAACTACTTATTCCACCAATTTACACCAGATCATTTTAAATAATGCAGTACAACTTAGGAATAGTAAAGCCAAATAATATTTTATAGTAATCAATAAAGAAAAGTATTTATTGCATTATTTAGAGCAAAAAACCCCTAATTTAAGATAATTAAATAAAATTTTCTAAAGTTTCCAGATAGCGAGGCACTCTTTAAGCAAATCTCGGAACTAAATTTCTGAGCTTAATTACACACATTTAAGTCTTGCACTGTGTTAAACTAAATAAACCTTCGAAGGTGAAATTGTGCTTTTCAAAGAAATTACTGGAACTTATTTCTAAGAACTAAATGCGTTCGCTGCATAATCCGTTGGGAATGTTCGAAATTACCTTAAATAGCTATATTTGATTATATAATATCCATAATAGTAATATATAATTACCATAATGTAATATATATAAAATACCCTATAATACTCGTGGATAATGTAGCTTTCGAATGGTAAAATATATTTTAAAATCGGTTCAGTACTTTTGTCAAAAACAAACAAAGTTGTCCTCTTTAGATCATTATTGTAGATATTTAACCTGACATTCATAGGTTTATATTTAAATAATATTATAACGATTTGGGGCTTTAAAACTTGAAATCATAAATATAAAAGTTTATAATGTCTGTGCTGCGATGTATTGCCGTTATGGACTAAATTACGCTCAAACGGCTGGTCCAATTCGTATGAAATTTGGTGGAATTTCCATAAACTTTCTAAGATATTTTTATTATGATATACTTGATTTTTTATAACTCGATGGTAATTATGTTAATACATAAATTATAAGATTTGTTGATATAATAATATATTCCCTTTAAACAAAAATGTATATATTCAAAAAGCTAACCTAGATACGTATATTTTGTGATTTTTATCTTAGTATAATATTGCGTAAGATGTCTTCATCCGCGCTAAGTGAAAAGCGCAATTGAACCGTGCCCTAAAATGTTTGTTCCGATGGTTGACGCCGGCCGCCTCTTGAGTAATAGCTTCGCACATTTTATATATATTTTATATAAAGTATATTTAGGGTTTATATATCTATGTAAATAAATATTCAGGGAAATTAAACACGCCACCCCATCTAGCCCTAAACTAAGCACAGCTGGTGCAATGGAAACTAGAAAACTGATAGACATTATTAAACATACTTTTTTGTAAACACATACCTACTATAGATAATTTAACAGACAGTAGAAAATTACTATATTCATCACAAAATAATTTTCTACTCCTGGGGATTGAACCCACACCCTCCGGCGCAATATACTATTGATTCAAAAAAGTGTCTTAAAGTGAAAGTAAGTGTCTGAGAGTATTTAAAATGTATTTCTCTTACGTCAAAATTTTAGCTTAGTTCAAAGCAACGTCTTCCATATATTACAAAATTATATTGTTATAAATATGCGTGATTATTTTAAATTCCCCAAATTGAAGATTTGCGAAGAAAATCGCAGTTAAGCAATAAAAAGCGTTGCTTCGTTATATGTATTTATCGTGGATATAAATCTTACTTTCGTTGTACAATTTTGTTATTATAATTGAACAAATGAACGCGAGGTATGATTTAGTAAGTAGGAAATAAGGTGGGAATTTACATTGCGGTAACGATATCAAGAAATATGACGGACGTTACGTGATAATAGCGGTGGTGTTTAGATTAGTAGTATTATACCACGGGGTATATATTTATGCAAATATTTAAGTGAGTTTTCATGATGAAGTCTGATTTTAAAACTATGTTTTCAATTTATTTTATGAATGACGACATTTAATTTCTTAACCTTTTTTTTCAAATACTTATAAGTTTGCAATAAGTTCTCAATTGAAAATTACACATTGATATTAAACAGCTACAAATAAAATAGATCAAAGTCTACGAACCTAACCTATCTACGTGCTACGAAGCTACAACTCGTAGCGGTTACGAGATTTAACTTAATTGGATATTGAATTTCACCAAAAATGTTAGAAAAATTGCTTCTGAAAATGGCTTAGTTACTATTTAATTAATAATAATAATTCCATGTAATTAACGGCCGTTTTCTATATTCTATCTATCCCTTGTTTTGCTTACTCAAGTCAGACAAATCTATCTATTTGCACTTACATCGATTTCAATATCTTAACGACGGATACATTTGCTATGACTTTTGTCTATCTATTGTCATATAATCTGACATAACAAGATTGTTATCGATAATCATTGATTGAGATTGTGGAAGGATATCCATAATCATTGATACATTATTGAAAATGGCCGTAAGCCGCATACATATTATTTTTCAAAGTGCTTATGTAAATTTTCATTAAGACTTTCTAAATCGACTTTATTTTCGCTCATTCCGCTCACACATTAGGGCACAAAAGCCGGGAATCTGACTCCATAATATGCTTCATTCATCGAGAGAATACAGGCTTATTTTCTCACGGCATTTGTCCCCTTCCAGAAGATGTATTTCGGATGCGACAGTGTTTATCTCGCGAGAAGTAATGGACACACTGATGCGACATACAACGTTTTAAATTGATGATTTTGGCTTATTATAATGTAAGAATTTTGTGCTATAGAATAATATTTTGGCTTTACTAGCTATGCCCCGCGGTTTCACCCACGTATATTTCAGGTTCCGGAGGGATTTCCGGGATAAAAAGTATCTTACGTCCTTCATCGGGTTACAAAATTTCATCCAAATCGGTTCAGTGGTTTAGACAAACAGGTAGATTTACTTTCGCATTTTTAATATTAAGTAAGGAAGTAAAGATAATAATAATATGTTTCAGTAAATGTATATAACATAATAGATTATAACCTATACTGAATAAATGAATTCCCGTTCTCAGAATGAGTTTAAGAATACTTATATTTATATGTTTTTTGCGAACGAAATATAAGAGATAATAAAGGTTTCTTCCGTTCGAACATAATTTTATGCCTTATTCTATAGAATAATTGATTCAATAACATATAACTTGTTGTTTTCGAAGAAATTAAAGACCTCATATAACTTGCAATTGCTTTTCTATACCTAAATTTTATACTTTATTTCTTTTTATTACTATTATTACATATTATAATGTACAAAATATTGATGTAGGTAATAGTAAGCCGTAGAATGATCTATTTTTACAGCTGTATCGCTAATGGAAACATTTTTGGTCTTTTCTCGTATCTGTGATGAATATTTTATATTTAAATGTATGTTATTTTTAAATTCAAATATTGATAAGATTATACTATTATAATATTCCGACTATCGGGTTTATATTGCTCTATTTCAGAACTTCACACTTCACAGAAAATCACCAGAAAAACTATTAAAAAAACTTCATAGTTGCCTCAATTGGGCTCCTTCCATTCATTAATTTTTTTATTGTATTTATAAATAAAAAAATAATTAAATAAATATAATACAATATACGCATGCCAGTTATCGCAAAACATGGTGATCCAAATAATTATAGGACTCCAATAAAGTAAACCTATGTTTATGCAAATAATTATTTTGAATTTGAATTATTTGGTACTAGCTGCGTTCCGCGGTTTACCCGCTTAACTTGTGATCCCGTTGCAACTTCGAGATTAAAAAAAGCCTATATGTTATTCTGAATCCTTACATATATGTATACCAAGTTTCATCATAATCGGTTAAGTAGTTTTTGCGTGAAAGATTAACAAACATACATACATCCACATTTACAATATTAGTTCATTCAATACAGTCATATTAAATGCTCTTTATCACTTTTTTGGACCTTAAGTTTGTTGGTAAAGTATGTGTATAGTATCATAAGCAAAACATAAAATGAAAGCAGGAATAAGCTTCATCCACTACCAGTTAATTAAAAATTAAATTTTCATACTTAAATGACATCATAGACTTCAATAAGAACGTCCATTTCATTATTTTGAATTTAAATATCAGAGTACAAAATTATATTTATCACAATCATTCTCTCCCAATATTTCTTTCTTAAAATATATTTCTGTCAACTTCCCCTAAATTCTTGCGTATAACAATAAGTATGACTAATTCTGAAAATTCCCTAGTCCATTCCAACCATACTTATCAGTTGTCATGTGTCCCATTTATCATGAGGCCGTCATCTTGAGGCTCACCTGTCAAATAATTGCGATAAGGATTTGAAATATTATGTTTTGTTCAATTTTGCTTAATTGTGTAGGAGGTACAATTGGGAGAGATATTGTTAGCAAATAAACAAAAATAGATATTAAATTTTACGAGTGTACTTGAATTAAATTATCTTGTAAGAATGTCAGTATCTTATTTTGATTATTGAAAAAGTATTTATTGAAGGACGCAAAAATAGATTAAGTATAGTGGAAAATAAAATATACCGGGTTTTTATCTATGCAGTCATGAAAAAATAGGGGATTTTTTTTTATGGCAGAGCAGGCAAAGGAGCAAGTGGGTCACCTGATGGTAAGTGATCACCGCCGCCCATGAACACCTGAAACACCAGGAGTGTCGCAGGTGCTTTGCCGGCCTTTGATGGACATATATGCTTGTCTCTTGAAGGCCCCAATGTCGAATTTGTTCGGAAATACCGATAGATAGATGGAAGGTCATTCCACAGCTTCACCGTTCGAGGAAAAAAATTCCGGGTGAAGCGCACGGTAGTAGACCGCCAACCATCCAGATGGTGTGGATGGAAGTTTAGATTACGGCGGGACGTGCGGTGGTGGAACTGTGCGGCTGGTAGTACTATATATAAAGTAAACGAAGTAGAAGCTGATATTGTAAATATAAATCAAAAACTTTTGATATTTTAGAAGTATTAAATATCCGAAATAAACATATATAAAACTGTAATCCTACGCGAGTAGAAATAGATTACTATTATTACTAAAAAATTGTTCATGTTTATTATGTTAATATGAATGAAAAAATAATAATTAAAAATTATTATGATTAGAAAAATCTACTGACTAAACCCTTTGAGTTAGTGAAGTGATAAGCGAAAATAGTAACATGATATATATCCCCAAAGTGCAGGAACAAAGGGACTTTCTCTTAAAAGCAAATAAATTTCAATGGACACTTTATAAGTTATTAGTAATTTAGGTTAACATAAAATTACATAAGTCTTGCACATTCAGAACTAGTTGCCTGATAGGCCTTGGTTGAGGATAGTTAATTAAGTAGGAAGTATAATTGATGATAGATTGTGATAGGAATAAAACCAATAGAAAATCACTGGTTAGGGAATTTAAATCAAATGCTTGATTGACTAAATTTAATTCAGGGGTGTTGGTCAAGAAAAACCTAAATAACTTAACAACAATATGATTACTAGAATAATTGAAGCTCCTATCTCGTCTTCCCTCCGGTTGTCTGTAAGAAATCGCTTGTAGCGATATCAAAGACCGCTTACTGTCGTTCTTTTTATATAAAAAGAATAGGCTTTCTCAATATTTGTTATTTAACATATTATATTCTTACGAAGTTATACTTCTTTGTTTATGTCTCAATATTTTAATCTTGTTTTATGATATTAGGTAGGTATGTCAATATGTTATTGAAATGAGAAAGGATTTATGAAATAAAACTAACAAATCCGTAATAAAAACCATCAATATATTTACATATGATTATTTACATATTTACATAACGATATCTAGTTTACGTTACATAATTGATTTTCTATGTACATCGCAGAACAATTGATTCGAAGAAATCCAACAAACAATAAAGATATGTTAATATTAGCTCAAACATTCAAAATAAATTTACTTTATTTTTATAACAGGTAATGTGTATATTTAATTAGGTCGGATACAGTTTTTTAACTAAAACAAATAATTTACTATTGCAATTAGAAAATTCTGCTTAATTTAATCAAATTCGTGAGTGACCAAATCCCTAAATATTTGAATTTTTAACACAAAAACATATTAAGAAAAATGAGATATTTTGAAGCGATTTAATCGACTATGTATTTCAGCTTTAAAATCACACGTGTATACTGATGTTAATGTACATATAAAACATACACTTATTATTATTTATTTTTCATAGATTAGGCATTAGCCATATAGTATAAACACCTTCAAGCCATCCGCAGCGAAAAGTATAAACCGACAAACAATATCAAACAATGTCTTATTTGGTCATTTTATAAGCTACGATTATCTATATTATATATACAGATCTATGAACTTTCTACGTATCAGTCTGCAGTGAAAATAATACTATTTGAGTTTTTACTAAGTTGGTTCTTCGAGGACGTTTGTGACGCCTTCTGTCACTTTCAGAGTGCTTGTGTTGGAAAGAGACAGGCTGTTCATGTCTTCGTCGACTGTGGTTAGTTGAGAGTATACTGTCTTTGGATACAGGGTGAGGTGCTTTCGACGTTTTATTTTGATCTGTAAGAAAACATGTGTTAAGTTTCTACATTAAACACTTATTTGTAGAACGTAGAACTTTAAATGAAAATATTTTTTATTAAAAATTAAATTAACTATAACACACTGTTTAAGCACAAAATCCTCAAATAGTCAGCACAAAATATTTTCTTATAAACAAACTGAACGTAACAATCATTTATTAAAGTTCATGTACGTCACATCCGTCTCGTGTCGAATTTTCTCGCTATTAATTTTCTTTTATCCGCCAAATTTTATCTACACAATGCCACCCCAAAACCAAACATCTCAAAATAAAACCGCAACATAAAAACAGTTTCAAGACTCACCCTTATCACAATCACAAGAGCTATGACCAATAGACCCGTCGCCGCGCCACTCCACGCTATCAATAAATCACGATCCCAGATATTTGGCGCGCTTTTTGCGTCGTCGACGAAAAAGGACGCTGTCACATGCGCGCCCACGTTGTCCGCAATGCGCCGCTTGCCCGCTGACGATCCGTTCGAACAACCCCCTGTATGAATGAATGAATGAATGAAAAGTTATATATTGTACACCATACATATAAATTTCTACAGTTAACAATACTTATAACTATGTACAAAGGGTGGCCTTATCGCTGACAGCGATCTCTGCAAGGCAGCCCTATAATCGAAGATATATTATAAGGTGCTTAGTACCACTACAATATATAAAGTCCCCTCCCGTATGTATCCCGCTTAGATCTTTAAAATTACACAACGGATTTTGATGCGGTTTTTATTAATAGAAAGAGTGATTCTAGGGGGATGTTTATATGGATATAAGATGTATAATATAACACGTGCGAAGACGGGGCGAGTTGCTAACATAAATTATAAAAAACAGAGTACACGTATTTGTGGTAAGATTGCATCCTAATAATAAGATGAATATCGGCTATTTAGATACCTTTACGCGATGATGAACCGTTGAAAAACATGGGATGGATAAATTATGACACTAAATTATTATCGCATTCAAATGATTAAAGATTCTTCCAGAAATCTTATGGATTTTATAATAAAATATGAGAACGTTCCAAGAAAACACATTTTAAAAGTTGATAAACAAGATTAACTACAAGGAAATAAAAGACAACGAAATACCGTTCTATTTCCTTACCGATATCTTTGCTGCAATGACAACAGTCCGTGGATTGGTTACTACTTAAATAAAACGAAACCATGCTTTCGGTACAGCACGGCAGACATTTGTGGTTAACTCTGCAAACAAAGGTAAATATTTCTTATATATCTTTACGAGAACAAAGTTGAAATTTTATGTGACTGCTAAAGTTGGAAATGTAGGACATTAGACGTCGGCAATGCTCCACAATTTGTTACTGTTTATAAAACTTTGAGTTTGAAATTATGTCGTATGAAAAGTTTATTCCTTATTTTCTCATTTGATATGAAATACTCCTATTTACCCGTACAAACAACCATATTTCAGCTAGGTTTGTTATTCTCGTAATTTAAGGCGGGGATTAGCTAGTCTTAATCTGAGTTTAACACATAACTAAAGAACTATTATATTTACGTACCTATCTAATCGTAAGGGATGCGCACAAGTGACGCAACTAGTAGGCCCAGGCCCAGAACAAGATCTACAGGAGTCATGGCATGGACGGCAAGTCCTTGTTCTTGGCTCATAATATTGAGAACTAAGGCACTCGACACATAACCCGTTTTCTAAAGAAAAATGTGGGGGGCACGATGTACATCTTTGTGGACCGGCCCCGTGGCAATCTTGGCAATAGTGGTGACAGCGTCGACAACTGTCTCCCCAGGAGAAGAAGTTCTGAGGGCACTCAGGCCTGCATTCCCCCGCGGCCAGTCTCCAGTCGGGCGGACATGAGGCGCATTGATCCCGCCTCGGGCCAGTACACGTTTCGCATGATAGATAACACTTCGAACATGTCCCTTCGTCCGGGTAATAGCCCGGGGCACAGGTCGCCCGACATGTCCCCGACTGCAAGCGTAATGCGCCCGAACACGAAGTACAATTCAATCTCGAAACGCAATTCGTACAAGTTTGAGGACATTGGGAACAGCTGCCGGCCGTCTGGTAATACCCTTGGCCGCATTCCGCCACACACCTACAACAGAATGCTTGTTAGGTAACATTCCGACACGTCACAAAAGGGACTACCACACACCGCTCTCACCTAGATCCCTGCAATAACAACGGACTCGAACAAGACAAACAGTCCCACTCGTTTGGTCCGCTACATTTCTCACAAGTGGAATGACAATTTTTGCACCGCCCTCCTTCATAATATTCGCCTGTGAAGAAAAAACCTTTTAAACAAAGAACTCTAGCGAAGCGGCGTAAAAGCTTTGGTATCCGTTAAATTGACATTTTTCAGCCCGTACGTGCTCATATAGAAATGCTTTGTTGGGCTTTGTGGATTGTTTCATACATTTACTTGTAAAGTATTAAGAGTATTTGAATGCGCATTTGCGAGTTTTTATTTGTTTCATATCAAATGTAAGGATTTTAATTTGCAAGCAACCTTTTTCATTTATGTTTGACTTCAATTTTAGTAAAAAGTTTCAGATTTATACAGCGGTAGAAATGGGAATTTTATTTTAGGAATTTGACTTTTTAATATTTGCGAATACATGTGCGTTTTTCTACGTGAAAGTAATGTTAAAAATATACGACAATATCTTTTTCCTTTTAGTATAATTTAGGTAATTAAAATGTCGGTAGTAACTACATTTTTGATATTGATTAAAATATTTTTAGGAAAGGAAAAAAAATATCTGAATATTAGAACGAATTACATTGTAAAAGTTGATATTAAATTAAATAGGTTAATACTCACTCGTATCACACTTATCATTGCCGTCGGGAAAACAATTACCAGTCTTGGTGAGTCTCCATTTTGTTTGACAAACGGAACAAATGGAATAAGAACATATTGAACATCCTATGGGACACCTAAAAAATTAAGGTCACGTTAGTTTAAATTTATGTCCAATAATATTATTCTCTACGTAAAGAAATTACTTACCCGACACATTCCCTCTTTTGAATATCAGCAAAATTGCCTTCAGGACATTTTGGTACGCATTGACCCTTATACGCGTAATAGCCTATTCTGCATGACACGCATTCGCTTTCTTTGGGACCTCTACATGATTCACAGAGCTCATGACACGCCATGCAACCAAAATCATCTTTCTGGAACGTTCCAGGTGGGCAAGAGGCCAAACACGACCCATTGTATAAAACATAATTGTGAGCGCACGACGAACATAGATCTGCTTTTTCCGTGCAAGTATCGCAATGTTCAGCACAAGGGAAGCAAGCATTCGCATCTGGATCTTCATAGTAACCATCAGGACATTGTTGTAAACAAACAGCCAAATCGATAACTAATAAATGAGCTGGCGCACATGTAAGACAAGAATCCTGTCCCGCCCCAGCGCACGTCTCGCATGATTCATGACACGGCCAACAAACACCTCCCTGGTTCACGAAACTTCTCGGCGGACATCTTGATACACAAGAGTTATCTAAACGATAATGTTTACATGCGACACATTGAGTTGGCCCCTTTCCATAACAACCTTGAGAGTCACACTCCGGATCACACATTCTCTGTACTTGTTTATCGTTTGCATCTGCCAGCACATTTTTCCTCTGCGAAGATGGAATATTTTTCGGATAGCTGTGTCGATCTGATATCCCAAGCTCGATTTCGTTAAGGAACTGGGAATATTCGGACGCGTCATATACATCGTTAATGTGATAGGTTTTTTCCTCTTGCTGAACATTATTCGAATCGAAATAGCTTTTATTTCTCAACCTTATTGGATTCGTGGCGGTGCCGTAGAAAATAAGCTGCCATTTTTTCAATACTCCTGGCTGGGTGACGTGATTATTACCCGCATTTATTATCTGTAGAGTCCATCGTCCCTCAGCATTTTCACCCCAAAAATGTACACTTAAGAACGGCCAGTCGTCGAAATTCGAGCTCGTCGCATCGTGAGTCCTTTCGAACAATAGAGTGGACGTAGTTCCCATTGGCGATGTAAGTAATATCCGTAAATTTCCTCGGGGAAAAAAGCTGAGTGAAATTTTACATTGAACATGTTCCAAAAATCTGACCTCGTTCATCGTTCCACTACAGCCGTTTACGTCCATATGTACGGAAATGGTGTATCCGAAAGAAGTTTCAATAGACCTGTCCTCGTTTATTTCCTGTGACTTGCAAATGTGTTGCGGTGGCACGCTTATCCATTGTTCCGCTAGGGAAACCATTTGACCTGCATCCATTAAGCCGTAGCCGAACTTGTGGCTCACTTTTCGTTTAACACCATTCACTATCCACCCGTCCTCCTTTTCCAGCGGCTGCGGTCGAGAGGTCATTACTATTAAATGCTGCATGTCTCGCCAAGTGAGCAATGAATTCGCTTCTAGCGCCAAAGCACAAATTCCTGCGGCTAAAGGAGCGGACGCGGAGGTGCCCGTGTGATCGACCGTGCATATATGATCAGGCCGTAATTGGACGTCCATATCCACAGTCGCCACGCTCTTATCTCGGCCCGGAGTGCCCGAGCTATACGTCGACGCTAAAGTAGAGGAACATTCTTCTAAATACCACGGCTTATATCCCCCTTGAGTCGCACTCGATATGGATATAGTAAATATACTGTTCGCATAACCGTCGCAATTACACGAGTCAGTATGCCGGCCGCCGTTCCCCGAAGCCCATATAAAAATAGACCCTTTTCCGCCTCTCCCGTTTGTAACCCCATTTATGAATGCTCTGGAACAAAAAAATCGTTTTTAATGAGCTCGCTCGCAGCAATCTCTTTCAGTGATAATTAGACAATACCTTCTCGCTAAAGGGCCCGGTCCGTCGACCGTTTTTCCGTCGTCTTCCGGTCCCCAGGAAGCGCTATAGATGTCTATGTGATGGGTGTTGAAACTTAACGCTTGCGCTTCTACGGCGTCGTTTACGAGGCCATCTAACATTCTGACTCCTCCGATGCTGGCATTGTATGCGATGCCCACGCCGCAATAACGGTTGTAAGCGACGGCGGCGACTTCGCCCGCACACCGCGTGCCATGTTTATTATCGCCATTGTCTTGCGGCGTCGGGTCTGTGTCGTTCCCATTTATGTCAGTTGACGCCGCTGGATCCTAAATTGAAATAACTTCAGTAACCACTTACAACTGAATATACAACGTTAACTTCAACCGCCGAAATTCGAGCGAAATCATGTTTATATTCTAGGAACGAACTTAAATCTGCATTTTATATTTCTGGGCCATACAATTCGGTACGCTGCATACATTCTAAAAATTCAACATTTAGGTTATGCGGTCAAATGCAAGACATGTAACTTCGTCTTGACATCGAAGAATTTTTCTTAGATATACATTCTATCTACAAATATTCGTTTCTTATATTATGCTCATTTTCTGCAGCAATTATTTCAAAGTACAGTATATTTCTAAAGTGAAATACATTTCACCCTACCCCTACTTTAAGTTTAAGAAACCGTCGTTAATGTCGACTTCATTTAAAAGTTACAAACAAAATAAGTAAACAACTTGAACAAAAATTTAAACGGCCAAAATATGCCATTCACAAAACGATAATTTGTTTACATTCAGTTCAAACAAACAGGGGGTATAATTACATAATTCTGCGCCAGATCCGGGTGATTAGGCTGGATGCCGTCGTCCAATATAGTGATCACCACCCCCTTGCCGGTGTAGCCCTTGCGCCAAGCAAACCCCACGTTCATATCGCGCCCATCTGCCGCACCGCCGTTCTGAAATGTTCTTATAATTATTTGGGTTATGTATTAACAAAGGTTCTATGTAAATATACACGGTAGCGAAACAATAACCGCGTATAATTAGGTTGTTGACGGAAGGTATGTTTTGTTGTATGATTTTACAAAATATAAATTATTATACATCGTTTATTTTATACCCTTAAACTTATTAAATTTTATAATAAATATTCACGAATAGATGGACTGATTTCAATAATTCATTTTTCCGATATTCAGTTTTAGAAAAATCCTGTATATAAAGCAAATTAAATTGAAAATAAGTTATTCAATCTGATAGGTTTATCAACCAACCATTGCGATTTGATGAACTACACTACAAATAAAACTTAATTTTCAATACACCTGCAACATTTTACATGGAATATTTGAATGCATTGTCATGTTTTACATACAATTGTATTTTACGTAGAACTTTTTCATTTCTGGGAAAATAACGTCAAAACCAAACTAACGATAGAATAATGACACACAACAATAAAAAAACCATTAGTATATTTAAAAATGCCTGTCCTAATTGCTAATTGTAATACAAAATAAGGGCAGGGGGTGATATTTAGATAATAAATTATAAATCGTAATAAAATGCATAATTGTAATTATTAGTATTAGATGTAAACCAATACATTTTATTTAGAATGCTCGGTCCTTAATATGTTTTGAATGATTAAAATTTCATTTCTTGAATGAATGAATGAATAATTCTGTAGTGCACAAGATATGTACAAATGATGGTCATATCACTTACAGCGATCTCTTCCAGACAAATAGAAAGGATTTGTGAAAGTTGCATAGAGTGTAAGCTAGTAGTGCAAACATGAAAATGGATTATGAATATGAATGGATGTTCTGTGCTTGGACGTTTTGATGTTTGTGTGTCGATCCCACCGCGACTAATGAACAGATCTTAATGAAACTTCGTATACACATAGGAGCTGGATTAGAAAATTTCAATGAAATTTTATTAATGAATGAAATGATATGAAAATAACTTTATTGCACACACAGAAAAGAATGGAAATAAAAACACAGAAATAATTAAGCGATTTCTTCCAAGCAACCCCAAAGACCGAAATAATAGCAATTTGATATAATTGATTTAATCTTCAGACCCTGAATTTCGCGTGGAAGCTAGTATATATAAATTAAAATACCAAGCGCAAAGTACATTCTTTGTTCTAAATGTATAACGGCCTTGCACTGCACGTGGGCCCTCTACTTGCGAGTTCAAGGTAATGAGGTGTTTTCATTGCTGAAGAATTATGCAAACGAGCTACGTCGCAAGGAAAGCTTTTATCTTGTTTATAATCGTATTAAAATTATTAATGCAACCGATTGTATGTGATCCTGTTGTAAATACGAGTTTGTGAGGATGTACGTTTGGTTCTCATGCATAAACGACTAAACGGATTTAGAAACTTAACTAACGGAACTTTACAGTAATAAAGCTTATATATCAGAATAATATATTGGCTACTATTTAAAATGTTCATAACTTTTAGAATTCGTTAGTTATTTCATTTCAATTCTCTGATATATCACTCATCTATAACTTTAGTTTTAATTAAAAATTACAAGAGAGAACATGCGAACAAAAATTTCAAATTTAATAAGAAATTATATATGAAATGGAATTTCATTTCGAAATACGAGCAATTTATAGCATAAATTTAATTTAATCAATCACTCCACAGCGAATATAAAATGTGCATTATATGTTTTTTTCAAAAAATTTCCACACTAAATTTTGTAAAAATATTAAATATTTTAAATTAAACCGCCTGTGACATCTGTGACTGTAATTAAATCTGAAACACATTACTTAAAAACTTTTAACATTAAGTGACTCCGACCTCAAACACTTGAACCTTATTTAATCATTCAAACCCTAGACAGAAATATTAAAATAATCCACTTACTGGTAGGGTTTTATAACTAAAAACTGGGCGTATAAAATTTTTATTCTTCCTAAATAATATCACCGACGCACCTTCAATACTTTTTTATTCAAACTTAAACACGAATTACTTGAATGGGCCCGACCAAAGAATCACAGTATATTGTATAATTTATGATTTGGTATCACGTCAGTACAAATTATATATTTCTTCTTGTATTTTCTATTAACTAATTCATATTTTAATCCATAATATTTGCTTTCATTTAACAAACACTAAATACTTAGGTTTTGTAGTTGTTTAAAACGGTAATATAGATGATAAACCACTAGATCGATTATGCAGATGGTGTTCCACAGGGATCTATTCTAGGTCCGTTTTTGTTTGACATTTACATATAAACGATTAAGTACTATATTAATTCAGTTTACTTGATACTTCTCTACTTAGTGTAGGTGTGACCAAAATCTTCGCAAAGTTAAAAAGTCTCCCTAATATGTGTCATACTAATTTAAAGCAAATCAATAACGATCCATTATCAAAGAAATTACAAATGCATTGAATTTATTTTGTCCAATATTAAAAAGTAAAAAGAGATATTTCATTAATTGCAAATATCGTAACTTCGGTAGCCAAGTAAAGCCAGGTGAGGTCTACACTACGTACTACTATAATATCAATACAACTACATAGTTTACATTCCACTTATATTGAGCTGCTATGAATATCTTTTCATGGAATGAAGCCAGCGTCATACAAAATTTTATTCTCAAGATGTCTACTGTCTGCATAGCTTTTGTCTTTCAAAAGTTCATTGACTTAAGTGTCTTGCGAAAATTCCTCCGAACTACTCAATTACTCTCAGTTATTAATTATTTGAAGTAATTGATATAGTTCATTAATTAAGACTGATTTTGAAGGTCGTCGTTAACGTATAGGTAGAATTTTACACCCGTATTCACAAACAATATTATGAGTTCTTACAACACAGAGGGCCCCATAAACCTATTCAATGATGATGCTTGAGGGATGGTTTATCACTTGGCGTTTAAATTATTTTTAATTATAGATAGGTATGTAATTGGGAACGCATTTAGAAACGTCTTTTTGCTTAGTTTTACTACTATACTTACACAAGTATTGTTCGTGTTATTGTAAAAGATAATCTCTAAAGCAATCAAAGGATTTCCAAATTTGATCTAACAGTTATAAACAATTTTACTTTCCATAATTTACGCACAAATAAAATGAAAATAATTTTGAGGTATTTTAAACATTTACGCGTATATTAATTTATTAAGTAGGAAGAAAAAACAATCTGAAATGACCTTGATATTCTCAGATTTCTATTGTGACTTAGTAACTTTTATATTACACGAACTTAAATAGATTTCCGAAATTTACCACATCAAATACTAAATTGTTTACGCGCAGCACCCGAGTGAAATGTCCATTGCATTTAAAAAAAATCCTTTTACTCTACAAAACATGGCAACAAGTGTTTTAATTCGTTTACAAATATAAGAGCCATCGCAAGTACAATGCCTTTGCTGGACAAGCACCCTCGTCTACATCCACATTCTGAAACCGTATCGTTTTATTGCCCTACTTTAGACTTTCTTTTTAACAATTCCCCGCTGTGCTCATTTTGCTTTATTAGCTTTGTTTTGAATTTGTGTCACACAAATTAGAAAAGCTGGTCGTATCATACATATTATATAGATAAGATTTGTTTATTTGACGACAGAGCGAGCAAAGGAGCAAGTGATCTTAAGTGACCACCGCCGCCCATGAACCCCGAAAATGTTGCATGTGTTATAGTTTCATAAAAAAAATTATTAGACAAGCCACATAAATAAAAGGTAGTTTTTCCGTACAATCTAGCATAGATTTTAAACACTTATTATAATTTTCGTATCAATTACAACAATCGTATTAATCGAAAGTATTCAGTCAAAACGATGTTGGCAAAGTCATTTCGCTTTGTGTCGATAGTGAGACGTGAGTGCATACCGACTGATGACTTATAAATTATTCAATTGTATGGTCGCGTAAAACGCTGATCTGGCGATTTCGCGAAAGCCCGTACAGTTATTATATTACAAGACGTACCAAATACCACTGTTCCTTGAACAAGGGATCAGGGAAGGACAGTAAATTCGATTGTCTCATCACAGGCCGGGAGGAGTGATCCCGCTTCGATCTCTTGAGCTCGGTCTGTTGCATCACCCATCTTACCTAAAACAAACAAATTGAAATTATATGGAGATTGTAGGGGTAACAACACAATAAGTAACTGGCAGTGTGTAACTCGCTGTCGATATCGCCAGACGGACGTAGCGTAATAAACATGTACGCTTCATAGTGTGTTTCATTTAGTACACCTTAACACCTAAAAGAATAAGTCTCATAAGAAATCGGTTTCGTTTGAAGGAATTGGTCAGGTAAAACATTTTTTAAAGGCAACATTATATTGTTACAATATAATTTTCACCTGGTTATCAAACGTGCTTAGGGTCCTTTACTATAATTGTTTTAAGTAAATATAACAAGGCCAACATAGGACGGAAGTTTAGGAAAAAATTCCCTATCCGTAATTTCATGGATCAAAAAGAATTGGTATAAAGAGATATCATGAATAATTATGTTAAGAAATATATTATTAAATATCGAGTCTCACACATTAAAAAGTATTAAAATCATGAATCTAGCAATTCAACAAATCGAATCCATTAATTAAAATTATAAACTAAATTACGTAACAATAATTTGTGTAAATCCGCAAATAATCACGCTTTAAGTGGCTTAAATATTCAATAATTATCGAATCAAATGAAAATGAAATCATAAGTACTTCAAAGACTTAACTAAAAGCAAAACACCATCACACCACAAACCTATACCAACATACAGTAGCAATTAATGTAACCAATTACTTAATTTTTAACCATACCATGAATCTTTTTCAGTGTTCTCATCAATAAATATGGTGTATAGGGTATTTATAGTCAAAATTGTTTTTTAGATTTAAATTAAAAAAATAATAATAATAATCGTCATCTCAAAATCCGATACTCTGATCTTTAAAGAAATTTAGAATCTTGCGAAAAGTCAAAACGTTGTAATGAAAGAAACGTTGAACCGCGTATCAACATATATTTCGCTATTTTGTAATATAAATGACACCCTCAAACCTATGACCATAATCCTTTGAAAGTAACTAAATTCTAAAATCTAAATCCCTTATTTGTATGTATAAAAGGAATAAATTCAGTCTCGCCGCCAAGTGGTTCGATTACATATTCAACACCTCTCGTAAACTAACTAAAATAAATATTGCTTAAAACAAAACGAATGAAGCTTTTAGCTACATACAAATAACAATACTTTATCTAATCCCTTAATTGAAAACTTACATTTAAAAGTGTTAAATGTACAGAAATTTAAATAAATTCACTCACTATAGTATGCGTTGACCACAACAGCTGTAATTGTATTCTCAAGTAACTCAAATAACTAAACCAAAGGCAATAACCCTAAAAACAGAATATAAAACCTCTTGCTTTGCATGTGTAAACAGTTAACTTTAATAGTTAACTTATTCGAACACTTGAATGAAAACTTCAATATAAAACTGTTAATTGTATGTACAAAAATTAAATAGAAACTAAAAACCAACCAAGTGCGAGTCAAACTCGTGTACGAGGTCGCCCGTCCTTAATATTTTTTATTTTTTGTATTTTTTGATATATGAGCAACAGTAATATATTATTTATAATATTTTCAGCTATCACGGTTTATAAGATACTGCATGGTGACAGACAGACAACGGACGCATAGTAATAGGGTCCCTTTTAGGTACGGGACCCTAAATAATAAGAACCTCAATGTTCTCAACTAGAAGCAATAATCCTAAATAATCTAACGCAGATCAAACCTATAGGTACATAGAAACATCCAATCACTTCATTTAAAACTCATAATTTTTGTACAAAAATTTTAGTAAAAATAATTTCGCCAAGTGGTATGCACTTACATATTCAATACTTATCAATAAGTATAAACTTGGAGCTGGATTGGCTTCTACTGGAATAAACCTGCAGTTTATGATCTTAAATAGTTTCGTCTGGGACGCCTCAAGAAAATTGTTACTACGTAATATAATGCTTCTGTCTGATTGAGTTCCTTGAAAGAAATGAGGAAAGGAATCTCAAGAAATATGGAAATATTTTACTCATAATTAAACAACAGGATGAAAAACTAATAACACACTTTTTCGTTACATCTTCTACTCAGTTCAATATCTCATTCTTCTGCATCTAATAATGCTATACAATCTGTAAGATTTATAGTACTTATATCTTATTATTAAAAAATATACGTGTCTTAAATTTTATGAATTTAAAATAGATACTATATAATGGTATTTGATCGTAATTTTTTCAATATTCATTACGTAAAAAAATAATCACATATAAGAACAAGGAATATTATGCATGACCAGGAGATCAATACCTTATTAAGAAATAGGTGTAGATTCAACTATTCCTCGTAAACAAGTCGGTAAATTCAATACAACAAGTTCTACACAATGTTTTTGTACTATCCCCTTATTTGCCTACCATAATTCAATCTCGTAACATATTTAACTATTTCCTTCCATATCGACGGAACAATAGCAAATTTCGTCGTTCTTTCTTAACTATACACAAGTATACGTAATTTGATAAATACAGGCCTTGTTACAGAGAATGTTTCATAATTATTAATTAAAACTAATTAGGACTAACAAGACAACTTGGGTAATATGTTGACGAAATAACTACTAATTATATCTTGTGGAAACGTCACGTAAATAAGATTTTCTTTAGGAAAATTTTTATCACGTCACGCTAATAATATTAGAGTTCGTGAAAAATTATCTTCGTCGGAATGGGTGGTGTGGTGTTCACGATATATAATAAATGTTAGCACACAGACCAGTGGGGCGCTAGTGTCACTTCTGACACTTCAAACCTGTCATCTGTGGCGTGCAGACGTATCCGTTGAGCTGTGTGCCTACTTACTGATATTTGAATCTTTTATTTAATGCTCACCTACAACAATAGGACATAACATTGGCGACGAGGAAAAACGCAGTGAGTGAAATATATTAATGACACACACAGTAATGTCAATATGATAAATATCTGTTATCAGTTTGGTCGGTAATAATAGGGTATGGTTCAAAAGGAAGGAGGGTAATACTAGATTTTGAAGTATTGCTTCACATAATGCAATCGTTTAAACGATTGACAAAAAGGATATAAAATAATCTAAACCAATCTAGGTTATTTTTGAATAATTTTCCGTTATACAAAATTTAACAAGTTTGGACTAGTAAGACTATGAACTGTAGAAACATTTCATACTTAGTACAAAAGATGTTTTAAATCTAGAAGCAATCTAACGTCGTAACGGCACATAATTTTTAGACATATTAAAAAGTTTATCAATAAGGTGAATTTTCCGCTATTTAGGAACCTTTCTACTTATAATTACATCATTTTTAAAAAATATATTTGTCGTTTTCATTATTATAATATTAGAATTAGAATATGTCCTACTGCAATTTAAATAGTTTTATTATTATAGTGCATTAATATTTGGACCACAAAGAATTTGTAAAATTAACCAACCTATTGCTGACCCAATCTGTTAACAAAAAATGTATTACTTAGTATTAAATTTAACAGTTTCTGGTTAAAATAACCATACTGTACCAATGAGATATTGGTTGAATTGAAAAATATTGGCAAAATGTTTCAATCTGGTTAAAATTGTTGGCAAAATGTTAAAATAACCATATGGTTCCAAGAATAAATTTGTTGAATAGATATAGCTATTTACCAGATGATATATTTTCTTGGTCTCTGGCGAAATAATAATACCAAAAACATAAAGTTAATAAATATGTTAAAAAAAATATATAAAATCCTGTTTCTATAAATGACTAAAATATACGACTTAAATATTTTGGTTGTATGATGAATTTATTAAAATATTACAAAATGAAATAGGTAAAATTATTCCTTTGAATTATTATACATTAGTAAAACTATACAATATATTTGCGTTGATTCACACAAATTTTCCTAGCAGTCAAATTAATTTAATTGTAATTTGAATTGCATCAAGTCTAAAATACTTTTAAATCATAGTATTATTATAATAATAATAATAATAAAATTTATTTATTTAAGACGCATTGTACATACACTATTTCTTAAAAATAAAATTAAGACATTTAAAATCGTATAAAATAGTTTAAAAACAACAATTGTAGCACTAAAACTAAATTAAGTGGACAATTTTGTTTTGGTTATGCAATTGTACGATTGATATTTACTAATTATATATGAACTAATGTACAAATATATATATTGTGTCACTTATATTCTGATTTTATCCCAAATAAAGGAAAAAATAGTACACAAAAAATTACAACTTATGATTATAAGTACAAAATGTATGCGTATAATGCGCAGATTATAAATTATCATATTAAACTAGTCAAGTACATAATATTGCATTTAATGTTTTAGGAAACATATTGAATTTAATTTAATCAAGTGAAAATATATTCTGCATCTAACAACAGGAAAATTATAGAACAAAACATATAAAAAAAAGAAACGAAAACATGCACAACTAGCGGAGGAAAATATAATAAAAAATCGGTTTATTGTCTTTTAGTAAAATATAACATTAACTTCATTATAAATAAATAGAAAAAATATTTTAAGATAACCATGCAACCTTTGTTTTGATATATCTTTCGAATCGTGGAAGAACAGCTGACAAATGTGACTGCAGTTATCACTGCAGGCAACGGATAACGAGTTTAATTAAATTAAATATATAATTAAGTAATAGAGAATGGTATACTGGAAGATATTTCGCACAATTTAAAATTAACTAAAATATAAAACAAGTTATAATTGATTCCTTTCGATAAAGAAAAAAATTTACAAAGTTATAAAATTAAGGATATTATAATTTTATTATTTTTAATAAAATTAAGGTTATAATAATAAAATGGTCATTTAATAACACAGACATAGTGAGAAGACTGAAAAGAACTAAACCGTTTGAGTTAGCGTAGTCAAAAGATAACATTAAGTGCAGTGAAGTGCAGTGTAAAGAACACAATATGACAGTGTTTTTCATTGGACATTTTCTTAAAACTACTATTAGAAATTTAGTTAGATTTAAATTGCTTATTAACCAACACGGCTAGATTGCAATAAAATGAGGAATCCATTCAAGAGGACTTCTCATAAGAAAAATATTTAATATAATATGTAACACAATAGACGTATTATAAAAAGTACTTACTTAAATAAAAATATATTTAATAACAATAAACAAATGTGATATTATTAAAATATCAAATTTGATATGGTATTATTAAAATAAACTTATTTATATATAAGTCAAAGCCAAAAAAATGTTTGCATACATTTTTTCCAGTGGTTCCATCCACTAAAAGGGAATGAGAGTGTATGACAATTCGATTGGGATGATGATGCTAATTCGACAATATACTTAGGAAAGGTGGAATGTTTATTACAGAAAGTTTTAATTGCATAACGATGTTTTTCAATAATATTTTATTTGCATTTAAAGAATACACTTTTCAGTTTCACTATGTAAGGCATTAATATTCAAAATGAGCTTAGGGACGCAGTAATTATATCGTACTGGTTGAGTTATACATATATCGTTGTAGATATGTTATATATGAGGAAGTTTGAGTTAATAACAAAATCTTAATATTTTTATCACTTTAATGTAATATATTTTGAAAGTATAAAAAGTATTTTGTAGGAGCAGATTATTAATATGGACTACGAATTGTGACAAATCACACAGCTTTCAATTGGATGAAAAACATTATAAAATTAAAAAACTAAAACTGAAAATGAATTCAATATATTACAACCCAATCAAATTCACTCGAAGACATTGAAAAAAATATAAATATTGAGACAAAATAACAGAAGTCTCAAATTGTGTCTAACATCCAAAATGCAACACAAAAGCCAACAACAAACAAAGAGCCTATGAGGCAATAATAAGATGGTAAAGTGATTAAGGTTTCTTTTCTGCATTTAATTTGTTTATAAGAGTACCAAATGTAGTTTCAAACTTGGTCAGTTCAAGATCAATAAAAGCCAAACTATTAAAAAGAGCCATTGCAAAAAAAAAAAGAAAAGAAAGAAAAATACAATAAAATGGAATTTCAAAAGGAGTTTACATCAGTTGACTGACTGTTTCTCACATTTATTGTGAAATCATATATGACAAACAGTCAGTCTAGTCTAATCTAGAAATAGTATTGCTAATTGATTAGTGATAATAATAAAATACCTTGATGCCACTTTTGTAAAAGTAAGGCATTAAGGAAGTAATATAGAATTATATAAATTTCTATATACATCAATTCTGATTTAATAATTAAAAAGTGAAAAGAAATTTATAATCCTTTTAAAGAAATAAAAATAATTTTAAATTATTATAAGTAACTAAGAAATTAAATATAAGTCAAGAAAAGAAAACCTTGAATACTTTCTACATTTGTCAAATAATTTTGATAATCAAGCATTACTTTGATATACGTTCAAGGTGGTGAACATTTATGCCTTTATAATTTAATATGTATGTTGAAGCGTATATGTAATTTATTTTGAAAAATTAAAGAATCACATATTGGCATTGAAGATTTATTTGCAATTATTTTCATAGCTTGTAATAGGGAGTATAAATCATTAATAGTTGTGGGTTTAAATCAACGTCTAGGATAAAATGTCTATGGCGTTAGAAATCTTTTGAATTAATAAAATCTTTGTATACTTTTCATGTTCATAATATTTCCTAATGATTTAATCATCATTGTTAAATAATATATTTTGAAATGATTCACAAAAATCCTTTGAGTAAAATAAACATAATAAAATATAATTATTTTAGTAGGATTGAATCCTAACCATGAAAATTTACAAAATCTAAAAGTCCACGGGGAAATCCATATTGTCCATCAGTTCCTGCAGTGTTTGCAAACATTATAGACAAATGGTTAATTAAAGTATAAGTACTGTATGTATAGTACACTTACCAAAAAAAACTATTTCAGTCTTTTGTACTTAGTCACGAATATATATGCGAAGGTAGGAAATACATTTGGGCCGCTAAAATATTTAAATACATAAAACAAAAAACGAGTTGGTGGATAGTCGGGTATTATAATCTACTGTTTCGATCCTATGAGAACCTTTTATCGATTGTAACCCAAAAGGTGAAAGAATACTGACACCATTTATTTGGATACATGAATATTCGTTGGTTCTTAGCACGGAATAGAAAAAACAAGTGGAAGTGCCCTAGTGCTTCTTTAGTATGAGAACCAATGTCGCCAAACTCACACATTGACAAATTAAATCGTACAATGCATACAAAAGAAGTAATGTCAAAAATTTACAAAAAGACATTTCGGTTGAAAATCGTATTTATTGTTATTTAAAATGAAGTCTTTTTGTATGTCAGTAAGGTAGTAATTAGTTTATCTGTTGAATCAATTTTCCACCTAGAAAAAAGGTAAAACTATTCATCGCTAGAGGGCGATATTATAAATTCATTAAATTTTGGTCTCTAACAACTTTTACATAAATGTTATATTTCCGGTACAACCGTTTGACACTCAGTTGTCATTTTGCTACTCACCCAGTGATTGATCGTATCGATAACAACATGTCGATATTAGTTAAATTTCCACTATAACCGAAAAATAATTAAACATAAATTTAAGAACTCCAAGAGGAGGAAGGCGTCCTAACTGATTCCTTAATTAATTTGTATTATAAATTAATATATATTTTAATACTACTTATTTTCAATTTGTTTTTGTGGTTTGCAGTGTTACATTTTATACGATGGTTTAAAATGCTTCGTATGCGAGTCCAATACTCTTTTAGCTGATTGTATTAAATTCAAGTATTGTTTTTACATTATTAATTTCACTTATTTATCGATATCAACAAATTTGTCACATCCCTCATCGAAGCTTCTAGAACTTATATCATTTGATTTAGGTACGTATTAAAGTCAATTATGTACTTTAAGTCAACAGCATAAGGTATTTTTTAATTTGAAAAAATATACGAATTTGTGATTTTCACAATAATTTACATTTTATTGTATTAAAACAAACTTTTATATTTGCCGGTGATAAGATACATCGCCATGAGACTTATTTATTACACTGGATCGTTTTTACAATTTATAATTGCGCAATAACGCCTGATTTCAATATATTATATCTGAAGTCGAGACGTTATGTCACATCAAGTAGCGAATAACGACTGGACCGATGTTGTACTAATGTACAAAGTTAAAAGTCGCAAGCTAGAGCAGCAGGGCACTTCCACTTGTTTTTTCTATTCCGTGGTTCTTAGCGTATTAAAAAAAAAAACAAATACTAAAGATCTAATCAATCGTACTTGAAG
>LQNK01000646.1:318343-352753 GCA_001586405.1 Phoebis sennae | reverse complement strand
ATTTTATTTTTGTCTTCATCTTTCTACCTTTTAACAGTTCTAGAAAACGGTGCGCAATTTAGGTAAATAAAAATATAGTATGTATTTTGAACAACAAACAAAATTCAATTAGTTAGAGACTAGATTCTAAACACATGTTTTTCCTTTATTATTTTCGGAACATCCGTCGAATTTGTATAAATTGAAGATTTATAATGACATGATATTTTATCAGAAAAAAAAATACTCAATTACTATTAGGTAATCATCTGTTTGTGTATTGTTTATTTACGCAAAATATGAGGAGATCATAGATTGCAAATTATTATGTTGTTATAAATCTTATCTAGATAGGATCTAATCTATAATTTTGCATGATAGTTAAAAAAAAATGTTTCTGTTTGTTTGTTTCGACCTTACATGGTTCAGATATAAAACAAGAACTACTGATGAATGCAGATGCACTATTTTTATGTTACATTATATAATTAAATTGTGAAAAGAAAGTTTGTACAAAGATATATAGCAAACAATCTTAGTTCTTTATCGGAAAAAAAAATATGCTAGACAAATAGACGAAACATATCAATTCTTGGGATTAAGGACCAACATTCACAATATATGTAACATCTTTTCCCTTTACAAACAATAAGATACATTATAAATTTTACACATTAATAAGTAATTGGAAACATCATAAATAACTTAGAAGTCAACCAAGTAACATTATAATTGAATGAATTTTAATATTATTTATTAACTAACTGAGCTTGCAATTTTACCCACATTTATCTCTCATTCCTATAGGATTTTCGGGATAAAAGCTATCCTATGCCCTTCCTCAGGTTGCAAACAATCTCCGTCCAAAATTACATTCAAATTGGTCCAGTAGTTTATGACCGTATTCAATTAAAACTTACAAACAACCAAAAAATCAAATCTTTCTTCTTAATAATATTAGTCTAGATTACCTTGACTGATAAAAATGCTATAACCAGGGCTGCAACATCACTGAGCATGTGGAAGGAATCAGCCACCAACGCCATAGAGTTCGTTACATATCCCACCACCAGCTCCACTATGAAGAAGCTGCCTGTCAGCCATAACATCGATAATAATCGACATTTCTTCCCTGAATACTTCCCCATTTTTCCTGTAGACAAAGGAAAAGAGTTTAAAAAACAATTTACATTACACAGTTACAAGGTTAACATTTGGCTCCAAACTAGGCAAAGCCTGTGTCTTGAACACCACAAGTAGGAACTTATAACTAGATATCGCAGGAGGACAGTTAAAAATATTACATATTATTTACATATTTCTTATTTTCATTTAAAACTGTCAAAAGATACATTATAAGTAAACAATTTGAGTACTTAATACGAGGTGATCCGCAGCTTCACTGCCATAGCATAATATTACATGTATGACATGTTACTTGTAAATAATGGAGCTTTCGAGGGGTGAATAAATTGGTCCAGTAGTTTTTGAGCCTATTCATAACAACCATACAAACAAAGTTTTCCTCTTTATAATATTAGTGTAGAAGAAGCAGGATTATAATCAGTTTATGAAACTTTTATTTTAATTTACTTCATATTTAAAAGAACATGTAATATTTAGAAATTATTGATACATTATAATTCTTTTTGTCTGATTAGTAATTTAATGCATTTAAAATGAGTCAAGGTTTAGGCAATATTTTAAAGAATGTTATTTATTATATTCCAATTCCATTTCCTCCTTTCTTATACTCCTTATAACAGGTCACAAAAATAATCTTTACTGAGTACACCCATATATTCCTTTGATAAAACTCGAAACATAAACATTTGTAAATGTGATCCAGTTAAAGAAAGTCCAGTAAAGAACACAATAAATTGATTCAGCGTTACTTTTAAAAATAAATCATCCTGAGATAAAACAAATGTGAAATTATATACAGTACATCTGTTTTACCAATATGCAAATAAATCACTTACTTGTTTATAAAGGTTATGGATTACTGTAAGCTATAGTTTGACTCAAGTTTATAAATAATCATATATAGTATAATAATAGACCCTACAATGTATTAACAAATCAGATTCAAAAGCTGTAATGTGTACACATTATTCACAAATTTAAACTGATGAAAAATAGTTAACCTATACTTACAGTGCAAATATAAACAGCTTAAACCAGTAGAAATATATCAGTATGTTCCCATTAGTATATCCAATGTCAGTGACTTCAATATAGAAAACGCAAAATCATTTGACGAAACGTTGTTCACTCAATATTGATTCAACGGTTGATCACCGTAAACCAAAAAGCACCTCCAATGGCAGGATACGATAATCATTTAGCACAGAACTAAAGGTGTTTCACTGATTTCACAAATTTGTTTAAACAAACTCCAAAGAAATCCTGGGATACCGTGAAAGCTAGTGTTAATGTAAAATTATATAAACACTACAATTTTTTTAATAACCACACTTTATATTCATTCATTATTAGACTATATTAGTTTGAACTTTACAACACAATAATATATCACTCCAATTTTGTATTTATTATAAAAAAATTAACAATAAATGCGACAATTGGCGTTATGCTAGCGTACTTGATCAACGATCAACGACGGTTCATAGATGACACATCGAGTCCGAAGGATCATCTGCACGATTTTGTGAATTGCACAGATTGCAAAATAAGCATGTCGATTTGAAAACGATTTGTCATAAAATCGATTATTTAAAGTGAAAGAATCGATGCTACAATTTGAAAGTGCACTCGCACACTTCTGCAATAATAATTGCTCAGCTACATTCTACCTTTTGTAAGATTTTCCAAATCCTTAATATTTCGCACCTATTTTTTTCATTATGTTTAATTCGTATAATTAAGATTACATACATTAAGATATTGGTCAACTATTTAATGATTAAACGTAGTTCACTTTCAATGGGCAAATAAGTGAGTTAAATTTAAGATTTTTTTATAATATACTAGCCGCGCCTCACGGTTTTACCCGCGTAACTTCTGATCCAGTGACATTTCCGAGATTCAAAGTAAGCTTATATGTTATTCTGAACCTTATATGTATACCTAGTTTCATCCAAATCCGTTCAATTATTTTTACGTAAAAGATTATCAAACTCATAAACTTTCGCATTTATAATATTAGTAGGGTTCAGAATTGATTGTTTTTATATATTTAGCCTTGATTATAAGCAATGCGTTAATATCTCTTATTTAGATAAGATCATCGTGTATGTTTGGATATACTCGATAAAAAATATCGATTTTTAGCAATTGCAGAGACGACACTATGAAATCATTACGGTTTCGGCTATTGCCACATAAAATATATTTTTTTTTTGGAAAAAAATAAAAATTATGAATACTCATTATTGCATCTTGTAGAAATTAACGTACTATTTTATGTGATTTATTTCGTTAAATAGCTTTTTCATTTGGTTTCAAAAAAATCTTGTGCCTATTGTCAAAAACTGTATGTTTGATGTTTTGACTGTCAGTGTCAACAGTCAAAACCAGATGATTATATTTGGAATATTGGCAATGATGATGAAAAATAAAAATAGTAAAACTTTTATACGATTTATTACTATATAATAGAATATAAAATATCAATATAATATGAGATGACCAGAAATATTCTCAGAAAAAGAAACTTTCCAATTGTGAAGTAATGTTTTTCAATTATATTTTCTTCGGATTAAACTTTATATAACAAATGAAAATTATTCACATAAACTGATGTGAAATTGGTAATGAGTACCGACCTCTTTAGTGGATATAATAAGCTATTGAGGAATTTGTAGTGAATGTTAGTTTGTAATGGGTTTATCAAAGTGGATTGGTAAAACAGTAGGATTCGCAGGTTATGTCTTGCAATACGCTTGTTTTACTCATTGTACCTTCGAATATGTTGGAGATTTCGTGATGGTATGTATTTGTAAATGTTTATTAATATGAAACCTCCTGCCTCCTATTGGGGTATAGGGAAGAGTGTTTAGGAAGACTAAGATGTTTTTGATCACATTTCCACTACAAATCAATCCAAGACCTATTGGTTGAAACCATGAAACAATTTTTTTGAAAGTGCTAACCATTTATTTGGAGGAGGTCAATGGCGATAAAAAAAATAATGAAATTATTATTACTTTAAATTACATCACAATATTAACAGTACATCATAATAGCAATACTTTCATTAAATCATAAACAGTAATGTCCATTAAAGTCCATCGCAGTAATTTTAGTCTACATTGGCATTGGATCCCGCACTAGGCTATGCCTGTCAAGTGGAACCTTATATTATAGTTTATAAAAAATGTGGATTGTGTGGCTACAAAATAAATCAGACAATAAATAAAACCTATATAATTTATGTTACATTTAAAATAATAAAAGGAAAATTTAATTAAAATGAAAATGATTACATTTCAAATAATATGACAATATTGAAACATTATTTACCAATGTTATTTTTTATTTTTAGTGCTCCGGACCTTCCATGGAACCCACATTGGAATCAAATAACATACTATTTACGGAACACATTACTCCTAGAATGCAAAGATTGCGCCGAGGTGATATCGTAATAGCAAGGAGTCCTACGAACCCAAAGCAGAACATATGTAAAAGAATAACAGGTTTGCCTGGAGATAAAGTGAGGGGACACTTTCCAAAGCGCAGCCAATATGTACCGAGAGGCCATGTGTGGTTAGAGGGTGACAATTCTGGTAACTCCTCCGATTCTCGTGTCTATGGTCCAGTCCCACAAGGACTAATAAGAAGCAGAGTGGTGTGTAGAGTATGGCCTTTAGATAAAATTAGTAATTTATCTGAATATTAGGGATATCTGATCTGTGCATAGACATTTGATTGTTACAATTTGTACATATAGAAATAAAAGACATTAAAAGCTTGAATATATTTTTTTATATTTTCTTAGTTTGGGTTAATTTCTATTGTTTTAATAGATTCAGCTTCAGCAACCACTTCAAAACTTCTGTTGTTAATTCTCAGTGTCACACTTGTGTCTTGCGTATTCCTGAAATATAAATAAAATATTATTTTTAAATTATTAAAAAGGACTAGCATAAATTTATTTTTTAGCTACTTGTTTGTAAATATTACATAAGATTTCTTTGAAATGACTTCTTGGGTTCATGTGACAATATTATGTCCGAGAAATTTATGTAAGCAACCAAAAATTTGTAAGGGGTAATTACATGAGCAATCATTTTTTGTTTTCGTCACTTCCGAGCATCAAAATCTTGTAGTGCTTCTGAAGTTGTATATGCAACTTAAATTAATGTGTATTTTTATTTATTTTTTTTTACAATAATGTTCTAATGAGCAATAGTTATAATGCGGCTGACAGTAACTTACGTATTGTGCAGGATGACGACAACATTTCCTTCAGGGGTAATAAATGCCGAATTGTCTATACGCCCAAAGCTCAATATATTGTTCGTCACTGCGATACGTCGAGAGCCCCTGGGTATAAACTTTGAGAAATGTCCCATAGCGTAGAACATAGGTTGCTTTATGAATTCATCTCTTTCTGGATAGACTAAAATTGGTGCGTCTACAAAGTTATCTGCCCAGTTTGGTCCGCCATTTTCGTCCAAACAGAGATTCCAATCTATCCAACCAGCCATGTAATGATTGAGGTCCTGTATGGAAGACATGGAAATTTTAACAAGGTTCGAATATAATAAGTACTTTCTATGCTCTGCGGTTTCACTCGCGTTGGAGTCTAATGTTAGATTATCTATGGCCTTTCACTTTAGCCCGTGTAGAAACAATTTTTAACTGTCTTTATAATTTCGAATATTATCACGATTAAACAAACGAACAAACTTTTTCGTTTTTTTAACATTAGAATAGATTTTCTATATTTAACATCCAGTTGGGAAGAACATTTTTTTTCAATGTGTTATTATTAAAAGCTTAGTATTTTTTTTATACATACGTCCAAAATATGCTTAGTGTAGCGGTATGCACGTTCCCAAGATCCAATTTTAACTTTCATGACATCCCATGGCATTGGACCTATCAAATAAATTAGGATTAATAAAATGTTAACTATAATTATCGGTTGCAGGTTTACTTAATCTTTCGCAATTAATATACAACAATTTATAGATTTATTTAATTTATAATTCTTGGTTTAAGTTATTTTTCAGGACATTAGGCTATTTGTCGTGAATTTAAGTGTTGAGTACAATACTTGTACGATTGTCACTAATTCTAATGCGCCAAGTGACACACAATTATAATTGTATTTGAGCGATTTATTCGATGTCAATGTTACAATAATATGCCACATTGATATCGAATTTGTCGAGCATACTGCAGCAGAATAATTTAAGACGTATTTACATTGGTAGTTAAGTTATCCGAATGCGGGAAATCCCATATCTTATCAAACAATGATATTCAGCGGTCGATAAGTAAGTCGATTAATATGTATGGGGTTTCCCACATTCGGCATGACGACCAATGAAACCAGTGAAAACGATAATCCCGATGCGGGGTATAGATATGGCATGCATTACAGAAATTGCTCGCAATCCGTATCCTACCGACCTTCTACTAGGTATTATATAAATTTGATATATAGATAATAGATATTATGCAATAATAGTTTCCTACCTTCACAGGCTTCAGTAGCTAGTAATATTTTATTGTATCTGTGGTGCAAATCATCTAAAACGGCTGCGGTCACAAAGTTTCCATAATAGTGCACAGCAATTCCATCGACGTAGCTCAATGCATTTGGATGTCCTTTTTCCATCTGTTAAATTGAAACATTTTAATTTAAAAAAAGGATTCATTTTATATATTAAATACATTTCGATAGTGGTCGATAGTTACTTACTCCACTTAAGTACCAGTGTAAAAGGTAACGTTGGTCATCTACAGCGAATATCAATGTTTTATTAAATCGAGAATTTCGAATAGTTGGTCCCAAATTAGCACCTACCCATCGACCCTGGAAAAATCAAAAAATAACAAATTGATGAAAACACAATTATTTTATAACGACACGTAAAAAATATATTTTTGAACAGCCAATTGAAGGGATTTTTAAAAATGACAAAATATATTTGAAAGCATCTAACGATTTCGAATTCAAACCATTTAAATATTTTATGCAGTTAAATGCTTAACTAGCATTTCATTTGAGAGTGAAGGAATAGAGAGTGCACCTGTGTTTGCGTACACACTTGTGCACTATAATATCTCTCGCGCAGTTGGCTGATCTCTGTAGAGATTGGCCGCCGTGGCCGAAATTCGGTCAGGAGGAACATCGTTTTTTTAGCATTTCATTATGAAGTTGCGATAAATATATTTACCAGATCCTCTGAAAACCAGCCCAAAGAGTTGAACCTCACGAAGGGTATGATACCGTTGATCGGCTCGTTGGTGGTGGTGATGGCCCAAATGTCTATCTCTGCCTCCTCGTATAGTTCCATAAACCTGAAGTTATATTACTAATTGATTATACTATTATACTTTGTATTGATACATCTTGATGGAATTGCATATTACTTTTATATAAAGACAAACACATTTTTATACTTTCAAAATATAGTGGAATTGAACGTATAAAAATGTGTTTGTCTTTATATAAAATTCTAATTGATTAATTAAAAAAAATACGTCGTATGAAACTACTGTATGATTCATTGTTGAGAGATTGATGATTATTTTAAACAATAACATAAATAGGTATTAAATAAACAAAGATAAAGTTGTTGATAGAGTCGTTGATAGAGATCTAATCTAAAATAATAATTAGGGTATTTTTTTATTTTACTATTAATTTATCTCATTATAATACTTATTTACTTTTTATCTATTTCGAAATCGGTTGTGTACTAAATAAAGTCTATTAATAAATGTGGAAATAGTGTAAAAAAACAGTTTCAATTCTATAAAATTTTATAAAATGCATTTCCATCAAGAAGTGACAATGCAGTCAAGCATATTTATTGAATTTGAACAGAAAGTAACACAAAAAAGTTACATTAGAGATTGTGTAAAAAATAGTACAGTTTATGAAAAATTTTTCAAAATACAAACTTAAAATGATAATCAGCATAAGTCTGGTAGTGCTCTGGTTTGATCTGTCCGTAACCGGTTATCCTTTCGTTTGTCTTCATCCAAACTGGTGGAGACCAGGTGGAAGCCATCACTTTCACCTCCTCTTTTGATACAAATTGAATTTGTTTGATCATCGGTATCTGAAGAACGATGACAACTGTGTGTTATTTGTTTTAGACAAATTGATGTCTTATTTATAAAGAAACAGTTTTAACCAGCGGCTTTGCCCGCGTTAACTTCCTATGTTCCTATGGGTAAACAATGAGGTCAGAATAAAAATAGCTTATGTTCTTCTAGGATAACAACCAATCCCTCCTATTGTACCCCCGAAATTGTCTGTATTCTTTCGATCAATAGGCTTAGTACCTATTGCTTAGGGTTCTTCTAGCCTCTAGAGTTTTGAATGTTTGTATGTCAAATTCTAAATTTCGCGTACAACCTATTCAAAATAAAGCATTTTCGCATACTTTATTTATGTCATAAAGTTTATACATACAGCTGTCTGAAATAACGTACAAATCTATGGCTAGGTACTACCTGTACATTTATATGTATGTCTACTTTTCGAGAAGATGGATTGAGGAGTTTAAAATTTAAATTATTATATAGGTAACTAGCTGTTGCGCGCGCTCCTCTAGCATAATGTTATATAGCCTATGTTACTCGTGGTTCTTCTAGCTTTCGAATGGTGAAACAATTTTTAATATCGGTCAATTTTTGAGCCTGTTTCTTACAAACAAACAAAGTTTTCATCTTTAGTGTAAACAAACAACTTTACTTTCGCAAAGATGATATTACAGTGAGGAACACATGTTACCTTAAGGAATATATCTTCATATGAGAATGTGAAATTGGATAACGCAAAATCGTTCCATGGATATTCATTGTATGTGTACGGGTGCGTTGAGAAGTCCGCGCCACCTATGGGTGTCCGAATTATGTTGTATTCAAGACCTTCTTCGCTAAAGTAGGACCTGAAAAATATTTTCTTGTAGTTTTTACATTTGCTCATGAACGATGAAACTATATAATGCTACTAAGCAAGTAAGACCAACGTCAGTGATTTTTTGGCTACAAAACAACACAATTAATAACTAAATCGATCCTCACTTCTCATAAAAACATTTAGGCAGTGGCGGCCTTACTCATTACGATGTAGTTACGGGCGTTAGGTTATCTCATAAAAAGGAGAAATTCTAGTTGTACAACTTAATAAAATTTGCATTTAAAAATATTTACATTGACTGATTGACAAATACTTAGTTGATAGATTTTAAAATTCATGTTATCGTATGCTTTTCTTACACTAAATGAAAGATTTTATTAAAGTCCGATAATATAAAGAACGAACGAACTACGTAATTTCCGATTGAAAGAATAGAACGGGTTGAGAGCTTATCAGTCAGATGCGTCTTCTAGCAGACGTTAAAGCCATATGCAATGGTCAGGGCAGTAAAATTATGTTCCTGCTGAAAGGTAGTGAAATTCTTTTGTTATGAAGAGAAGATTGAAGTTTACCTTATAAACCTGTTCTTTGTTTTTGCTGATAACTTATCCCACATATACGCTGCGGCATCAGTCACCGATCCACCAAAACCCTGAATAGTTTGATATGTTTCACTCGGATTTAAATTTAACGTCACCCTGGTCCAGATACTCCCTAAAACATTAATATCTAAATAAAGTGACCGATTTTAACATCGAAAAAACAACATACGTACGTTTTTAATACAATATAAGCTTTCCGCCCGCGGTGTCGCTCCCGTGGACTACAAATTTCGGTATTTTGTACGGGCGCGCAACAACATTTTAAAAAATTACGGTCCCAGGACCACTGAGATATTTCATGTCTAATGATTTTTTTATAATTTTCTATGGAAATAGGGTTTACCAAAATCAAACATTGCGCGCGCCTCTACAAAATACAGAAAGCTAGCTATGGGAAATTTTTTGAGAATTTATTGAATGTTTTTAACGTCTTAATCTTTTCGTTAAGATTATTAAAAGTCATGTCTGCGACAACCCAAATCTCACCCTGTCATGCGGTATATTAACGACTTTATTTGCGTATATTGGTCTATCAGCATATCAAATTTTATCAAAATCTGCCCAGTGGTTTTTACGTGATTGAGTAAACAGAAAAAAAAATCACACCAAGTACTCGGAAAATGTCCAATGCATAGAATTAATTTGGTTACTTTTTATTATATGTATAGATAGAATATAATTAAAACGATATATGATGACTTTCACAATTATAGTATCGTCATCGGTATTTGCTACATATCTACACGTTTTTTTCAAGTTGAGATATGACGATGGGCTGTTGAATATTAGATAAATAATATTAATATTATTCAGTAAGTACCTACGTACCTATCTTTTTCACGTTGGTTATTATCATATAATTTTTGATGTGATCAATTAAAAAAAAAGTAACTTTCTACTCTAATCCCAAAGCTTATTGATTAAGTATGTATACATTCAAGACAGGAAGAAAAATGTTATGTTTAATACTTACGTTGATTTTCACTTTGTTTCACATCATTATTAATGCTATCTGATGATTGTAATATTCCAAACGTTTTTTCGAAACGTTTGCCTGCCTGAAAGAGATGTTGAATGAAATTTTATCAGGATTTTGAAAATAATTATAGAATAATTTAAATATAATTTACGCACGTACCTAAGTTAAAAAAATATAAGTTTGTGTTTTAGTTGTTACATCACATTATGAAGTACAAAATAGTAAATTTATTTTTAGGAAGTTGCATACTTAACGCTGATAGGCTTTTAGTCTTAGAAATTGCCTTGCGAATACATATTTTTCTTATTATTAAAAGAGAGTATCTACTTACTTTACTAGTCGTATAAATCACATAGGATCCAGCGGCCGGAGGGTCCCGGGTTATAGTATCGCAATAAGTGGAATTGCACACGCAAACATACGATCTGCCTTCGATACCAAGATCACGCGCCGCACATGGCAAATCTAAAATATTATTTGTTTTTATTTCTTGTTTACTAAAACGAGAAATTAATTTATTCTATTGAGATTTGAAAAGATTCTTACCGCTTTTTACGACGATGGCAGTAGAAATTAAAATCGTAAAAAGGAATATATTTCGTATCCCTCCCATTCTGGTGCGAGCTGGCAACAAAAAGAAATACGGATATTACTGTCCTTTAGAAGTGGAACTCGTTCAAGACTTTCACTAAATAATTTGATACGAATACTGTCGGATTATAACCTATGTTATATGCAGGACGTATTTTAAATAAAAAATAGTTCGAGTCGACTTACTATCTACGCATTGATTCGAAAAAATCCTTTAAAAAATGTAATTCTTAGAACAGTGATAATTTGTGTTTACTTGCAAAGTCGTGTATTACCATCTAAGTATTAATATAACAATAGAATTTCTCATTTATAACTATAGGAAACTTATAATAAAAGCGGAAGATATATTTATTTTTGTTTATATTTTGCTTACCACCAGCACGTGTCTTCAGCAGTCTTTTTTCTTGATAACCCCCGTACTGAAACAGATTCCAATGGCTATTGAATATCAAATTATTTACTTTATCTACTTGATGATATAATAATTACCTAATTATCGCGTAATTAGGTTCCGTATCGTGATCCTTTTTTTAAGTTCTTTGTTAGGGTTATGAGTATATAAGTCGGTAAGCAAAAAATGTAGAACAATTCATGAGACCTTCAAAAGGGGATGTTGAATATACCTAAACGTTTGAAATGATATGAACTATAGTTATTATAGTATATAATCATCATCAGTTTTGCTTTCATATGCATTGCGTAACTCATACATAATCTGTGAATTGTATATCCATTAAATTAGACTAAATTAGTTTGTATATAGTAAGATTAGGGTGTAGCTCTTCCATTTGGTGCCAATGTTAAAGCATTTAAAACTTTAGGTATCTCTTGAGATTTTCTATATTGTACTAAAAGACTAAAGTTTCATTCATCTGCAAAAACTGTAAGCTTGAATATTTGTTTTGGATATTTATAGCTTATTTTTATTTATTTATTTTATTTCCTGGAATTATTAAATTGTATTTTTGAAGAATCCAAGAAAATAACTCTTCATTTACAGGTCAATTATTTTTCTGTGATATAATATCTTATCTTTATATCATAACATCATTGATCAAGATAAATTATGAGTAATTAAGTATTAATTAATACATTGATAATATTTTCGGGCATAAGAATATAAGCAGGTGTTTACATTGATTTAATCGTTTGTTGTTCTAAGTGGGAGTGGTACATTAAAAACATTTAAATATCGTCTTAAATACCGTTTTACATAGATCGCTAAGGAATTGTTTAAGATAAAAAAAGATATCATTCTGTTTTATATAAAAATCAGGCATTAAATGTCTTAGGGATAAAGGAAGACAAAATAATAACACATAATTTTAAGAAGACAATATAATTAAATTTTCATACAAATCTTTAACGTAATATTATATTTAAAATACTGTACACTTGTCTAATAGTTTTGCAGGTAATCATTTGCCGATTATATGAGAAGGAGGGATTCGAAGAACGTCAAAAGAAACTCAAATTCTACACTAAAACTAATACAAATGATTCACCCCAAATCTATAGACTATATAATATTTTTCATATTGATATGGCAGATTGTCGATATGAAAGACTTGTAGAAGCAAACAATACACTTAGAACGCTACAACCGAAAGAAATGCACTAAATTATATTTACAAGTTACTCTATGATATAACTACAGAACTGCGACGTCACTGTCCTTCGCAACTAAAAGCAAAAGAGACATAATCTCGTTTGAGTACATAAGAAAAAATCACAACAATACAGATCTCTTTCGCTCACAGAAACTCCAGGCGACGAAGCAAAAGAAAAATTAAGTCCACTTAAGTACTAACTCTTACTTTCCGAACGACCATCGCCATATTAGAAAAAACTCCGTCTTAATCTATTCACTTTACAATTTATCTAATATAAATCTATGAAATAAATACAAAAAATCTCTTATTGTTTATCTAACAATATTTACCTATCGCGTGTCTTCGAACTAAAACTATTTAATGCACAGTTACCGATGTTAAACTTAAGAGCGCGTACGACGCCATTTTTAAAATATTTGACTAAAAGAGAGATCAAATCATTGCCACGTTATGTATGGAGAGAGGCGCGGAACCGCGTGCGTTTGTACTTCACTTACAATATTACTGCCCAAATACCGAAACGATACTCAACTTTAAGTAACTCCCAAATGTTACTACACTATCACTCTAAAGAGATAAAGTGACAGAATTGTATTCTAACATATCTCAAAGTTAAGGATCGGTTGAGTATTTGGATATCAAACATACAAACAAATCGATCCATGTTATTTTTATGAGAAACGGTTTCAACTATTACAATATTTATAATTTGCTGGTATTAATTTTTAGTACAAGTACTGCAACGCCATCTTAATTCGCGACCGTTAATTACCGTAAAATAATTTCTTTTAATTTCCATAGTTCAACCATTATTCAACCAGCACATTACCTATAGCTCAAATTTTGTTTAGAAAACGAATTTTAACTAATAAAAAAGTATACAATGAAAATAAATTACTAAATTTAGTTTGAAATACTATCTAGCTGCCAATTTTAAATATCTTATTGTCATACAATTTTTGCTTGAAGATATGCTCATGAGTTTAAGGTAATCAGAAAATACTTTATTCTCTATATAAGCTACACTGTACACGTTATAGAAATGATATTTATATGTTACAGTATTCATGTTAATATTTGAACACTTAAGTTTCATTATGTACATTTATTATTTAAACAATGGCAAAACTCCTGTGGCAAAATGATGTATAAACAGATAAATTAGAATATAATGATACAAAAATGGTGTGGACGAGTGATAAAATAATTAAAATGGCATGAAACATAGAAATGAAATGAAACCGTACATAAATTAAATTATAAAAATAGCAGAAGCAACAAAACTGCACCTTTAGCGAAATTTAGTAATTCTCTTTAGACGTCTCTTATTCCTACACTTAAACGACCTATGCATGATTCACAATTTCTACACTATGTTTTAATCTCTTCACCAATGTTCTCAATTTAGTGAAAAGACTAAAAACGCTCAAGTAATTTATGTTAATGTAACATAATTATTAGAGGCACTGTGTGTATTCATTTATAATCTTTATTAGTATTATGATTTTATTTTACATGCGTCTAATTCCTTAGAAATACGAAAAACAAAGGGCAAATGAGAATTTATAAAAGAATCATAGAGTATAGAAAAGTAGGCTGTCCACTCGGCGTAGACTAAAGTTTAAACTATACGATATTAAAATTGAGCTATACATAAAAATTTCGTTTACAAAAATACTTGTAGCATTATTCTCAGATCACATTTTTGCTATGAAGGTTCGTTAATATAAGAATAACGATCCCACCTACTTTGTTGTAAAATGATATAGTTGGTACGAACCAATATTATATACAATCTCTTTGAAAGCGTTGTTTATTGTAAGAATTTGTAAATAACGAGTATCTCCGATGTTATAAAATTTGTTGGAAGCGTTGGTTAAATCATATAAATTTTTTTGCAAAAATAAAAATGTTGCACATAATAAACATATTCTTCACGATTTATAGTAATCAATAAAACTGAAATCTTTACAGATTTTAATCGGATATAATATTATTTCATCTTTACAATTGTATGTAACGAACGTACATAGCCAATATTTATAAAACAATAAAGTGTAAATAATAGAATAACTGCATTTGTAAACTTCCATCGCACCAGTCGATTAGCATAAAAAGGGATTTCAATTCACCTTCAAAAACGTTTTGCTCGTTAAATTTATGAATTAGAACATTTTGAAATTCAAACTTAGAACGATTTGCAATGAAACATATTCAAATTTAAATTCCGAACGATGTTCATCCGTGAAACGTGGCGTTCTAGAACGTAACAAAAGGGTATAAATACGAAAAGTCCGAGTATGGTTAATTCAGTCTTTAACCAGCCTGTAGATGTGGTGTTGCGCGCCGTGCTCGCTGTTGGACACTTCGAACACGAACGCCGCGCACAATAACGTCTCTTGTGTATCTCGATTTGATACGACCTGTGGACAACATTATAAAATCATGAGAATAGAATAAAATCTATGAAAATTGAATTAAGATCAGTCTCCTCTGAAAGTCATCGTAGCGATAATTAATTATTGTTACTACTGTGCTGATTATGCTTAGGCTTTTATGTCATCACTGAACCTGACTTGTATTTTTTATTTTTCTCCTATGTCAATTTAATTTAACTTTATGTAGCAGTAGTACAAAATATATCTCCTTTATACATTTTCTATTTCTAAGGTAATAATAAGATTAGATTTTAGTGCTAAAAGATGATGATGCTATTCTCAAGATAGATTTAGATGGATGTTTGTATTTCTTAATGTAGTTTACTGTATCTGCAGTAGGATAAAAGTCACTATAGTCACATTCTTGCCGTAGTGAGAGTGACTATATTCAAATTCATAGACTAGTGAATGGTACCATAGTCAAATAGTGAATGCTGCCATAGTCAATTAGTGAATGGAAATGTATCAACCTGGAGTATAGTGAAGTTTTCCAGCACACTATTCATCATGTATTTTTCTGGTAAATGTTTGAGCTTGTGTATGAAGTTGACCATGTACTCGCACATGGGCGACCGTTGTATGCGGTACACGAAGCGGCCGCCTTCGAAGCGAGCGTATTCCGTTTCCACCTTTTCCACCACTTGCTTGCCGAATGAACACACTTTCGTGCTACACGTTATCGTCATGTTTTCATTGCTCTCATATCTGTAAAATAATAAGTTCATATTAGTGCTAATAAAAAGGTTCATTTATGCTTATCCGTACTGGCGGTTTCGAAATAAATTATGAGGGTAGCTGAAAATAGGGTCAGGTTTACGTTACTCAGCCATCGCACACCGGGAAAGTTAGTTCGTTTGTTTGTCGTTTACTTACTTACTACGATTGATAGAACGTCGCCCAGCTTTCGTTATATTCGATGTTAGCATTGAATGTAAAACTGAAAGCTATCAGTTTACTATATTGACATTGATGTAGTTTGAAAATTATGAATTCCCTATCCAAGCTGTTTCTTTTCCACTTTTTTGTTATCTTTAACATTTCTTCTCACACTACTCAAAGTATCTCCGACATTCTTGGTTCACCTCAAGTACACATTATGTCACTGTTTTTTTACATTACTAGCTTTTGCCCGCGTGTATACTCGCGTTAAAAAATAAATTAATTATTTGTATTCACCAGTTGCGGTGACACACAAACATCCAAACTTTCACATTTATAATATAAGTAGGAAGTAGGATAGAATTAGTAGGATAATATAAATAAATATAGTACTTACACACTAGTAACTCCATAGAAAGCCGCGGGGTCGTCCAGGTTGTTGGTATTCAGGTCGGCCCAGAACTTGACGAGGAAGAACGCGTTCCGAGGACCCTTCTCATACAACTCCTTTAGACCTCCCTTCTTCTCCGGGAACTTGTCGTTTATCTGCTGCACGTCTACTGACTGGAATTAAGTATTTGTATGTTAGTTTTATGCACTAAGTCATGTTTGATTTTTGAGTGTGTTTTTCTGATTAACTAATATAGATACCTTTTGTTCGCCAATTAAATTAAGAACATGAATAACATCGTGAAAATGCTACAAATAAATCGAAATCGAAACATAATATGAAATTAATTAAAAAAGTAGACATAGTGAATTACAGTCTTTCATTAAAGAATAGTAAAATGAATATTTTTAAGGAACTATGCTTTTTGGAAAGTGTAAAATAGTTCTGAATGTTAAAGAGAAATAGAGAAACTGTTAAATAAATAGAATGTGAGTAAAAATGTTATCTCAATATATCGACAATATAAATAAATTTACCTCTAATAAAGGATCCGCGTATGTAACAGTGCCACCTATATGTACGAAGAGATGCTGCGCCGGTGCCGTACTCGGTGGATACTGGAACAATAAAATTATACTTTAAGTATATAAGGTAAAGGTTGAACTTATGCGTAGCAATGGAAGGACTTTTTCTGAAACTTGTTAACTAGACTATATCCTCCATCTTCAAATAGAGTGTGTTTGTACAGATCTATGCTTCAATATCCTGACTCCACCGAAATTCCGTGAAATCATATTAATTAACCATGTCAGGATCTTGTAGGATATACTGCAAATGCGGAAAATTCTAGCTGTCAACATATTCGTAGTGATAGAACGGCTCTTTCTAAATTTTAAAACAGAGTATGTATGTAGTATAGTCTTCAAATAGAGTATGTGGTGTTTGCGTCTAGAATTCACTACATTATATCTCTGCACCATGAGCGACTGTTTCCGTGACCGTGACAGGATCTCTGGGGTATTCTACCTGGTAAGTGGTAACGCAACGATGGAACGGCTCTTTCTAAATTTTAAAAGTCTCGTGTCCGTATCCATATAGACTATGTGTTTGTGTCTAGACTACGCGACATTAATTCTGTGCTCCCTGAAAGATCTGCACTAAGAAGCTCACCGTGTCAGGATCTCGGAAGCGTTCTCCAAAGGCTGATGCAATTTATGCGTAGCGACAGAACGGCTCTTTATAAAACTTAAAACAGTCTAGTTCTGCATCTTATATGTAATAGAGTATCTCTGCACTCCGAAAGTTCGGCGTCAAGAAACTCACCGTGTCAGGATCTCGGGGGTGTTCCAAAAGGGGTATCAGGGGTGTTCTCTTTCTAAAACTTAAAACAGTCTAGTTCTGCATTTTCAAAGAGAGTATCTCTGCACTCCGAAAGTTCTGCGCCAAGAAACTCACCGTGTCAGGGTCTCGGGGGTGTTCTCTTTCTAAAACTTAAAACAATGTAGTTCTGCATCTTTTAATAGAGTATCTCTGCACCCTGAAAGTTCTGCTCAAAGAAACACACCGTGTCAGGATCTCGGGGGTGTTCTCTTTCTAAAACTTAAAACAGTGTAGTTCTGCATCTTTTAATAGAGTATCTCTGCACCCTGAAAGTTCTGCTCAAAGAAACTCACCGTGTCAGGATCTCGGGGTTGTTCCACAAAGGCGGAGAATTCCAACTGACGCAATTTATGCGTAGCAACGGAACAGCTCTTTCTAATACTTAAAACAGTCTAGTTCTGCATCTTATATGTAATAGAGTATCTCTGCACTCCGAAAGTTCTGAACCAAGAAACTCACCGTATCAGGATCTCGGGGGTGTTCCACAAAGGCGGAGAACTCGACCAGCCGTAGCTTGTGTGTGGCGATCGCGCGGCCTTCCCACGGCGGCGGCGGAGCTACGTCCGTGCCGCCGCCGACCACGCCGCCCACGCCCGGGACCCCTTTGTACCCCGCACCGGGGAACGGCTTTACACTGGAATTAAGGGAATCACGTTTAATTCAAGTCTTTTTAAGTAGTATTAAAATATAATAAAGCATGTACAATAGGCGAGCCTATGGCGACAGAAGTACAGAGCGGATTTTGATGAGTTTTTAATAGATAGATGTTATGAAAAAAGAAAGGTTTGAGTAGCATTTAGTCTCGTTAGTATTCCGTATAACGGGGAGTCCGTTACTACCAGGCAGGTCTACAGTTCATTCAGTTTCAGTACAGGTAGTAGAAGCATCAGAAAAGTTTTTAGCTTGCCTTAAACACCTCCCCAAAACTGGTCCTAGCTCTCGGTATATAGTTCAAGGTTTTACAGACTATCTATCATTACGCAGTAAATCTATCAGGTATATATATCTTGTATACATACGGCACTAAGAAGAATCTATGTTTTAACGCACAATTTTTTTCCAAAGCTTACTGCTGTAGGCTAACGGTCAACCTTCAGGCAGAAGAAAAATATTTACTTCCTACTTCATTCATTCCTACAAGAAAAAATAAGCAGACTATTTCGAAAAAAAAAATTACTAACTACAAACCACGAACATCTTAACGCCATTATACTGACTCACAAGATCTACGAGACAGTAAAACCGAAAGCTTTCCACACAAGCCCACAGAGAATTGTTAAGGATATCAAGAATAGAACACGGTTACGTACACTATGTGATCCTAAAATAGCATTTCTAGAAACCCTTGAGCTTAAATGGCCGCTTAACTATTTCTCATATTCCACGAAGCAAAAAATTAAAACGGTGCAGTATATTAACGATTTTCGATAATTACATCGCAAAAACAAATATGTCGTTGGACTTGAAATGGCAGATGAATCTTCTGATGCTTATCAAGTTGTATATACACATTAAGTACCGTTGTTTATTTTCTTTACTTTTAATACAAGACTTATCCGCGACGCATATATACACTAATATAATATTATAAATAGGAAATCTTTGTTTGTTTGTAATGAATAGGCTCATAAACTACTGAACCGATTTTACCATTCAATAGCTAAATTATTCACTAGTAACTTAGGCTATATAATTATATACATATAACATTATGTTACGGAAGCGAAGCCGCGCGGATCAGCTAGTATATAATAAAGTTACAAATTTGAATAAAATCGATTCAAAACACTTATTACCTAAAATTTGTTAAAGGTTTTTTTAGTAGCGATTATGATACTTAAATTGTAACTTTTTCCAACTATGCGGTTTTGCGTGATTGCATTCAGAAACACCTCATGAATTTCTATATCTCTATTACACTATACATATTAGTACTAAGAATGAGCTTCACAAATACTTACTCTTGTGACGTGCCGGCTTGAAGACCGGGTTGCCAGAATTGCTGAAAAACAAAAACAGAACTTGCTATAGTATATTCATAACAGTATTAAACTTAAAAATCAATTTGTTAGACGTCAGCAAATTGACTATATGTTTTCTGTAAGCGAAAATAACATTAGATACTTTTATTATCAATGTTTTAAGTTAAATTTTGGTTAAGAAGCAGATGAAAACGTATTAATGTAAGAAGTAAATGAGTTGGAGTATTTGCTTTTGTTTACGCTGTTTAATTAGGAAGCCGGCAATTATCACTCATTTTAACTCGTATGTTTTAAGCTTATAGACGCTTTTAATGAATATACCAAGTACATACGTTCAAGTCTAATTTAATCAATTAAGGTATTGTTTCAAATTTCCTATATCAATTTGTAGACAACATAGAGTTTAAAATGATCTCGATATAGAGAGATTTTCATAAGATTTTCAACACCGCTAGTTTTTTTCTCCTTTTGTATTTGTGGGAATTATCGAAAATTAGTTAAAAATAATTATTAATGATAAAATGAGCGGCGTCTCGTTAGTTCAACTTGATAAAGCTTTGTAAGTGGCGTCCTATACAAAACCTGCATTATTGTGCAACGTAACACATAAATTAAGTCTACACAACTTTGTATCTAAAGGGCAAGATTTAGACAAAAAGACACGAAACTAAGTTAAATTATAAATAAAGCCAATCGATGTTATTTCAGTTTATCCTCATTTGCGTGCATGGCGGCATGCCTAGATAGAAGCAACACAATAAAGGCTATTTTGGTGTGAATTAACACAAAGGCATGCCTTGAAAAATGTACCGTGTGATGGTACGCCGGGTGAGGCAAACCCGCCACTATTTGAGCGCTAGATAGTGTGCTCATTGACTGCATCGCCTTCTCTTTCATCACACCACCGTCCTAGATTATTTATCACGTTTTAAATGTCTTGCTACACATTAAATTACTAAAAGATTTTGTAATTTTTTTCGATACTTATCTCAAGACTTATAAAAACTACACCTAGATATTAAATACGAAGCGTTAATTGGTATAGACACTTACCACTTTAAGCTTGGCCTGTATTTCTCGAAGTTTCCGCCTAGCTAAAACCTGTATGTGTGAAGATACTTGTTTCCTTGTGCGCGTTTTCCCCGTCCTTAATTTTATATATCTTGCTATAAGTTCGTTTCTTCCTGTAATTTAGAGAAATTAAATTAAATAACTTGAAAGTTACGCCGAAGATTGTGGGAAAAAATATTGTTTTTGGTAAAATTTAATAATGAATTGAGGTCCATTTCTAAGATAATATAGGATCTATGAATTTTCGTTGTTAAATAAAAGAATGTAACGCGAAAAGCGGCAATTGACATAGCGCGCGAAATGTTCGGAATAGTCGATACAGCGCAATGCAATGCCCGCGTAGCACCATCCAGCCGAAATCGTTATGAAACAATTTTCAAAATATTTTGAATAACTATTTTCAATTATTGAAACTGCAGTCGAACAGGAATGCGGGGTCGATCGGCTGAGGGTGAATTTACTAACGAATTGATTTTATGTTATTAAATTGAGAAACGATAATAAAATGTTTGTTAAAACAACAAATATAATACGATACGCATTATTATTATTATTCAGCATTAATAGTATTTTTGATGTGTAAAAATAATTTATTCAGAAAATATAAAAATTTTAATTTGTTTAGCGGTACATAGATATTAAAGCGTATAAAAGGCCTTTTATTAACAGTTTATCCCAACAAACACTAAAGCTTCATTAAAGTACACGATAACAATTAGTAGTTAGTGTTACTTTCGAAACGTTTACGAGTCAGTTAAAACTGTTTACATCCACACAAATAAGGTTCGTTTAACACCAATATCAACTATCTTCTCATCAACAGTAAACGGTTGGAAAACGTTAAAGGGTAGCTAATCGAAGGCTTCATATTAACGTGGACAATAAAGTATTAATTTGCGGCCCGTGTACAGAAGAGTGGGACAGGCCAAAGTAAATTGAAATCTCATTGAATTCGGGGAATGCGACGCCGGAGAGACGGCTGGTGCGAATTTAATTAACCCCTTGACTGCTCGTTGAGGCAAACGTAGGTATAGCTAGTTTATTATCTCTCATTATTTCATAAGTGACGAAACTCGTAACAGTTCAAAATCAGTAACCTTTGTCCGTGACTTTCAGAGCGTCTTTGACTTTGAACCCTGTAAGTATTCTCCAACCTCTGTGAAATGTTGAGGTTCTTGTAGGGTTTATTACGGCTAAATATGTAATAAAATATTTAGACACTAAGCTTGCATTGACCCGTAATCATTGTCCTAATCAATAAAGATTCTTTATTTAATTTTTTCTTTACAGTACACATACAATTTTAGATAGACTCTACTTTATTCTGGAATTGATTTTTTTTTTGTGAAAAAGGTGAAGTAAGGCAACGTCAGTTTCAGTCGTTTTTATACATTAGTTTTGCATTCTGAATCACATTTACAATCGAATTCAGTTTTCAGGGATAATATTTAGTCAAACATGAGTTTAGATAGGTTATTATTTAACTATTTAATTTAAGTTAATGATGTGACTATTATATTAATGATAACTCTGATGATATGTGTGACAAAAAGCTGACTACAGAACTTTAATTATAAACGGGCTTTTTAAATAAAATACTTTTTAAAGGATTTTAAACGCGGTTTATTATACATTATTTTACATTATTATTTAACTCTCTCGCTGTAAAGTGCTCGAAACGTCGGGTTAAATAATAATGTAAAATAATGTATAATAAACCGCGTTTAAAATCCTTTAAAAAGTATTTTATTTAAAATGGGAAGTACTCGCGTTAAAACAAATACAAGATTATACTATATAAACGGGCTTTTCAAGGTAACAAGTAAAGTTCTTAAAGTTACAACTTAAAGTATGAAAGTTTTGACTGTAATATTAGAGACCGCTTCGGGCCCTCGTAGTTTCACAGCGGGTGACGGTTAAAATTAGGTGACCACTCGACAAATCGGGTGTTAACACGAATAAACACGTGTCATTCCGGGGAGCATCCACTTAGCGAATCAGGCATTAAGAGTGCTTTCACCCGAAACGTCGCATGCATCTATAAATAGTGCAGGATCAAGTCGTTTCGTTTCTATTCCGCGGCGAATAGAAAAACAAGTGATCATTATTTATTAGTTTGTTAGATGGCTAATTTGGTCGAGTGCCAGCGACGGCCACGCTCTCGCGCACTTCTCGCGGATGAAATTGTGCGTGCACCGGCGTGCAGCTGCCGCTTATGAATATTCAGTATTCTCATCGCTCGGCTACGAGTGAATCACCCTCGTAATTTATCAATGAGCACACGCTCTCCAATAATTAAATCGCAATTTTTTCTATAATGTAGGGTTCAGCATCGATCGCCTGGCTATAATTTATTCTATAACGGAGAAGTTATCGAAGATCCATCAGAAACACATTAACGTCCTATCTATCAGCCGTGACCTTTTAAAAGCTTTACGCGAATATATTTCTGGCATATCGTTCACGTAGCTCAGTGTATTATGTTTCTTTTCAGCTGTAACACTTTCTTGCTGAATGAAACTATGTTTATACCTCGTTACATACGAAACATTATAAAAAATTTACCTTTATGTATTCGTGATAGAAACTGGTCGCAGTAAAAAGCAACAGTTTTACAAAAGTCAACAAATGTTAATAAATAATAATTTAAAATTTTTATTGTAATAAATTTTAGACGTACAAGACAAATATCCTTCGTACACAGTTTTTGTTGAAATCATACATTTTAATGCGCATAATTAATTCTGTCCCGTTGCGTACAAAGCTGCCATTTCTGACACGCACGCGAAACCGGTACTATTTGTATCAAGCTTATTCATCACAACTCATATATATGTAGACAATTGAATTAATTGTATCGATAGTGCGTATAAAACAAAGAAATAAATGTTTACGCGACACAGGCGCCGGGACAGAATTTCACGCTGACCCAAACGGAAGATATGCGAGTCGAATCCTTAAAGGGTTGAGTTGAGACGGTCTAAGGAGGATTTCTCGGGAGACAATCGGGAGTTATGCCCGAGGACGGGCGGGGCGCTAAACAACGGGCGCGGGAGCCGCCCCTTCTTTATATTTTCTTACTGCGTTCGCCGCCTAGCGGCCGGGCCCCTTACACGCTCGCTCGCTCACTAATTGCGCATTCTTCGCATAGTTTAGCCCTCCCGGTGAACCCTCCGGCCCCCCGGACCACGTGAAGCCGTGCGCCGACGAAACTTTCATACTGCCAGGATATTGAGCGGTTTTGAATGTCTTAACTCACGAACGTGGCTGCAGCTTGCAAGCTTTGTAAGCAAACAGTTTGCAACTACTCGCCGCAACATTTCGACCGCTTAACTACGGCTCACGTGCATCTCCCGGTCATACACGGTAACAGTATATTTCGGGAACTATTTGCCTTGTCCCGCGTAGAGGGCTTGAAGCGATCAAAGGTATGGTGCTACACAAGTTGTGAACACTTCAATTATTATACGAATCGAGATCTTAAGATGATAGCCATAGAGGTGTAAGTTTAGATTGTCATGTCGTCGATTTCTTATTGAATAATTTATTTAAGTACTAGTTATTGTTATTTATTCTGAAAACCTTAACTATACTTAGGCAATTATTGAAAGTTGTAAAGTATTTTGCTTCTTTTGCCTGTATTTGTTTCAGCAAGGATTTAGTACTCAGTACGAGTACAACATATGAACTCTATACAACTGTTCTGTAATTGGCTCGTAAGTGATGTAGTAAAAATATGTTCAATGTTTTAGAAATTTAAAATAGCAGTACCTGTGAAATATATGTGTGTATGCCAGTATAGAAGTTATTCACATGAGTGATTGAATCAAAAACGCTTGTCAAGCAGATATTACTTTTTGTTAAGAAAGTCACACTGTCGACAGCGCTACTGTTTTGGTACCATATTAAAATATCCTAACACATGGATTATTTTATACCAGAAGCAAGTCCCTTACTCATCCCAGCAGACACCCTATCCTATTATGCTCAAGCTGTATCAATAAAGGGGACCTACTATTGGACATAATGATCCCTGCGATCAATAATTGTTTAATACATCTAATAAATATTACAATTACCGTAAACCTCTTCAAGATGTTAGACAAGCCCTAAGGCATCTACCCTAGATCAACTTTCAGTTTCTCTAAATCGTATACGATAAATACTAGAACATCCTATTAAGAAACATATATCGATTTAACGATAAGTGAGACATTAGGTATTAATTTATCATGTAGCACCTCCCAAACCTTGACCGAACTTTCAGACTAAAGTGATATAATGTAATGAGTATCGAGCTGTTTAATTATTAAGCGACTCTTCACAAATTAAAATAATAATAATAAAACCCAAACATGTGTCGTCACTCCTGACGAAGACGCTCAGATTAGGTCCGGGGGGCTAGATTAAGTCGGGCCGGCACGTCCGCGACTAATGTGCTCATATATTGTCTGGCAGAGCATGCCCGCAATTATGTACATCGTATATGGCCTTGACAATATTGCGGGTAGTTTGCAATTTGTATAGACGATGAAACTCTGTGTGATCCCATTTTTGAATCGCTGACTTCTTTTAACAGTCGTTATACAGAGATGTTTGAAAAAATGTGTTTGTTTTTGTAGTAGTCTAGAGTATGATTGGTCAATCCACAAGATTCAGAGAAGCAAAGCAACTTTGTAACGTAAAACCACAGGTGCACAATGTTGCTCAATGTACCCTTGGGCAACGTGTAACCATGCATTTGTCGGTATAAAAACACTATAGTCCATAAAGTTCACAAGGCTTTGCCTATGAAAAATTGTTCCTTCTTACTCAAATTGAACAAAATAAGAAGAACCTATGCGCAAATTTGATAGATATCCTATACGTTTATATTATTCATACACGCACATCAAACTTCTAACAAGTATACCTTCTCAAAACTTAATACACCACGTTTTTCTAACACAATAGCGCATCAAATTTTCATACCGTACGCATATTCTGAGCTCGATTATATTTAAATTACATTATACAATTATTTCCGCTAGGGTGATAAGATTCAAATGGCGCATTTCTTTCCGTCTATTAAATCACTTGAGGTGGACACATTGCTTGCGGTAGATTTGTTTAGCAATTCCATCTGGAGGCCGGTCCTTTAATTAAAAGCGGGATATATAATGCCGGAGCTTGACACGAGCTTAATGTGCGTCCGGCGAAATGGTGGCCTTTAATTGTCTACGTCAATTACACCCAAACGCACGTAATGAGTGCTGAGGGAGAAGAAATTGCGCGTTTTATTTAAGGAAAGTTGGGTATACCGATGATATTGTGAGTAAACATAGGGAAGCTAGTTTAACAGAAGAGGAATTGACTAAAGACACTTTAATACGAGTAAAAATGTTGGCCATAGCTACACGTTGTGGGTGCCACAGTCTTGTTACACGTATATAAAATACTAGCTGCTCCGCGCGGCTCCGATCCCATAGCATAATGTATATAACATATTGCCTATAAAATATAAGATATATTGCTGGTATATAATGAAGCTTTCGAATGGTGAAAGAATTTTTAGAATCGGTCCTGTAGTTTTTGAGTCTACGTCACATTCATTACAACCAAACAAACCAACAGGGTTTTCCTCTATAAAATATCAGTATAAAATAGGTAATATTAGTTAACCAATAAGCATACGCAACAAACATGACACTTTTGTACGACTTAAAACCTATAACCACATTTTTATTCGTAATTGTATTTATTATATTGCTTTATCCGAACAATTGAAACCATGGTTCGAGATAATGAACTTAATAAGCTTGATTACGATTCATTAACATAGTGAAGGAAAATAGCGATAAATAAAAACGCGCTAATTAATAAATGGTATTCATCTTAATCAATCGTTTGCATTTACGTGCATTTGCAAGCAGTAGCGTTATAAGAAAAAAGGAAAATGTATATCTTAAGCTCATCTCATGAGAACTTAAGTTTTTGCAATGTACCGGAATATATAAATATTTAAATTGATTCATGTGTGATTATCTATACTAATACGAGAGGGGAAGATTTTTCAAAGACATAAAGGAGTTGGTAGTTTGTAAAACAGTATCGATAGCTAAATGAAAATAGTAGTAACTTTTTGCCCAAAAATACAACCGACTTCCTCTCACTAAGAAGTAGAAAATAGTATATAATATATATCCACATGGATGATCAGACTTGAACCAAAATTTCTATGGGACCACAATGGCACTCTTTAACGACTCTACTCTTTCAAATGCAAAAATAATTTTCCAAATCGGTCCATAAATGCCAGAGATATGCTTCCATGTAAGTTTCCATATACATAAAAACACAAAAATACGATCAAATTGAAAAAAAAACATTTTTTTTTAAGTCGGTCAAAATTTAAGTTTTGAATAATACTTAAATGTTCAGCTATTGGCTAACCCTATCAAAGAGCAAAAACTAAATTGAAATCTTTTTTGTAAAAGAATTTAATTTTTGATGTATTTGTAATTTCAGTTAAATTATCGGTACCAATAGAAATGATATCTACATTGGCGGAGATAAAAATCATAATAATCTCCCCTCTAATAAATCTACTCGGTACATAAATTATGATTGTTGGACATTACAAAGATTTGTCCTGCAGTTAATTCGCAGTTGGCAATATGCAGTGATCATCACGTCGGCTTAACGAGCCTCACTGAACAGTGTAACGTGAAAAAATTCCGCTCTCCCAAGTTAAGATTCCTTGAGAAATTAACTGATTTCAAGGCGGGGTGCGCGTCGATGTAAAAAAACGAATGAACATAATATGCCAATAGTATTACAGGAAAACACGAGTGAAGAAAATTTTAATTTAAAAAGATATAGATTATTTTAAATATTTTAAAATACTGTCAAAGGATGGTAGGAGAGCGCGTAGGAGGATCTGATTGGATTTTCATTTGATTCAAACTTCTTCTATTACTTCGACAAATATAGCTCAATATTAAATCATTCTTCTTATAAAGATTTATTTTATAGGGTATCTATTAAATTTATTTGAAATTTTAATTTTCTATTACCAAAAATCTTACGTAAAATCGGTTAGAAAATTTAGTTTAAGTAGCTGTTTATCAGAATTTTTCTCATGACTAGTGTTTGAGAAGGTAATATAAAAACAAAAGAAACAATCTTTGCTTTGAAAGTTACGTTACGTAGATATATCAGTGAACCATTTCATATAAAATGTCATATCTGATACTTATAATAGCTAGCGACTTGCCGGGCTAAAATGAACATCGGACTAGGTACGACCTTTGTATAAACTTTCAATGATCACATTTTTGCTTTTCTTACATCCTAGTGCCTTCACTTCGTACCGTAATAAAATTAATTAAAAACCGTCCCTCTATCTTCATTACAAATAAAAACACGTTTAAAATTAAAATTATATCTCGGAACAGTAAAGCGTCTAACATTTCTCGAAAGAATGACCGAAAAGCCAATTAGTCCTCCTGTCCACAAATCACGGGTTAGTTTTTCGCTAAGTCAGCCGATAGTTGGCACAAAGCGTCTTCACTTGACTTCCCCGAATCGGAGACAGTCCGATCCGGAGATAATAATTGTCGGTGTGTTTCCGTGGAATCCTATTGCGCAAACGGCTTTGTCGGCAAGCTATTGAACCTTTTGTCTCGTCACTCGTGTCGTATCCATTGTTATGAAACAACCTTGATATCAACTCATAATTCAATCAAAATATTGTGTTCGCAAATTGTAATTTGCATGGCATACATATTGTCGACGGTGAATTGATGACGACATTTACAATTATTTCTTTTAAAAAGAAAAATATGATCAAAGCAATGACGTTATTTGCTATCAAGAGTTTGTGTATCTGATTGAATTAGACATGGTTTAAAAGACCTTATTGAAATACATATCAGATGAATTAAAGAAGCAACAATTAAAAATACTAAATCTTGGTTTGACGTGTTTTGCTATATTCTAAACATGTTTACGAACTAACGATTACATACAGTTACTTAGCAGAGTACATATTGTTCTTGCTTAATATATTTTTTCTTATAATATCACTAGAGTTTATTGTATGAAATTGAAAAGTTTTTGACGTCATATTATGCTTTATACTTCCTTGCCGTAATATTTATAACTTTTATTCCTCCTTCTAAATTAAAATTTTAATCCTGTCTACGACAAACGTTTAATTACATCTTCCTCAAAGCCTTCCGTATCTTAAGACTCTGACTGAGGTTCAAACCCAGCCCCCCTATTCACAAATGCTAATCGGAAAGTCCCAAAAATCGGATCGAATTCATACAAATTTTGATAGAAACGTCCGGTTTTCGTAAATACATTTGTGAATAGGGGGCCAGGGCACCCAGCGTCAAGCGTTCCTCTAGCATGCCCGAACTCACCGTACATCTTGCCCTCGTCGGATAGGATGATCTTCCGCCGGCCGCACGGCGGGTATATCGCGAGCGCCTCTTGGAAGCTTTGCTCGATGTCCGGACTCCAAACTCCCTCCGCGTCCGCCGCCGACATATCCTACAAAAGTAATTGTTAATCTCTTATATTCTTAAATATTAATGCATTAACAGTCAAAACAAAACCGGAGGTGTAAATTCCTTACTTAATAATAATATTTTATAGAGATAGTTTGTGGCCCTGAAATCCCATGTGGGAAATACGAGTATACGCGAGGCTCACCAGTTGATTATATACCTATTTTGAAGCTTTCTGGAGCGATAGTTATATTGTTTTTGTCGAAAATTAGCAATAACAACATGACGTTAATCAACCCACAGTCATTAAAACTACAGTATAGTGTTACTTACGAGAAACAGTATTAAAATTTGAGGAGACTGCAGGGTTGGTGAGGTACATCATTCTAGCACATTAAACTATGCATAGCGAATCTATGCAGTGACCAATCCTGTAGGGTTTTACTGTATACTGTGTTGCTTTTGTATAAGTTTTTTATGTTAATTATAAATAAATATATTCCAACTTTCTAAAGTTGAATTACTATAAAACATGTGCTGATGGTGTAATTAAAATCCAGAGCATAACATTATCCATCAATTGATACGGCATTTGTCTTATTGTGGTAGTATTGAGTTGTGGTATTAAATCACTTTCGAAAATACAAATCAAAAATACGACCTTTCCAAATGAAACTCGAATCAATATATCAGTACACTCCAGTTAACATTCTCAAACTGCAAGGTTACAAGGGTGCATTAAAGGAAAAATAATGCGCACGATTACGAAACGTAGATTGTATTATAATCCATGCAAAGCTCAAGTTTTTTGCTTTATGGCGTGTATCCTTTTGCTTTATGGCGTGTATCCTTTTTACCCTCTCATGTATCCTACTTTGTTTGTACTGGGAATGGTGGGATATCACGAGTTAAGGGTCAGAAGGGAGTTTCAACTTGTAGCGTACTTGGTTAAGATCTTGCGTGGCAAGGAGCATAATCCTGGAATGCTGGAACAGCTATGGCTTAGAGTGCCAAACAACAATAGAGGAAGACGGCATACACCACCATTGCTTGCTATCCCAGTAGCCAGAACCAATTTATTGGCAAAATCCGCTCTCATCAGCGCTATTCGAGCAATAAACAAGGTATATATGGAACTTGATATTTTTACTTGCACTTTGAATGAATTTTCAAGAACGCTTCTGTTTATTATTTGTTATAAATAGTGTTAAAATAAATGTATATGTTATTAATGTAAAGAAGTCTATCGCATTGGATATATATATCTGTAATGGTAGTATGTTCTATAAGATAAAATAAATAAATAAATAAATAAATAAATAGATTACAATGTTGAATCATTTGTAACGATTAATTTCGATCTATTCGTTTGTTTCCTTTCGAAACCTTGAACTTAACCAGTTGGCGCGAGAACTAGTATTCGCATGCAAATTGAACGCAAATTGGCAGCTGTTAAGCTTTATTGATTTTTACAAATTAATTGTTGTTTTAACTTGAGATATGATATTTACATAAGATACTAATTGGATGAACATCAGTTTACTTCTATTATATCAAATTTTATTATTGTTTTAAACGTAAATATATTATTTTCAGTTTAAAAGATAATACTTTTTAAATTTTTCAGGCGTTAATGTTGATATTTTTTTTTGTAAATGGAGAGATAGGTTTATACTTTATAGTTCGAATAGATGTATCAATCAAAAAAGTTCCATTTGAATAGGGTTGAAAAAATGCATTGTTTTTTAAATATATTTATTAAATATACTAACAACATAAAAAATGTGTACAAAGCACTGACTTATGTAAACTTACAAGCTACATTAAAAGAGAGAAGGGCAAACTCTGTCAGAAGACAAGTTTAATTATTAAAAATTGATTCTTAATTTTATTATATTTTTAATAATGACGAAACGTTCAGACATGTAATCGACAAGTTTCAGTTATTTTAATTTCGAAATTTCAGAATATGTAGTTATTGCAGATATAAAATATGTATTATTATTAAAGTAGGTCATTGGTTCAGAACAAGAAATCGTATCGAAAAATTTAAAATATTTTAATTGCAACTGATATTGTATGAGATAATACTGAGCAATTGACTGTACAAATTCGTTAAATTTTGCAACAAAATAACCAAGATAATAAATATTTTAAGTACTGCATACAATAATAATTCATTGGGTGTTTAACGTTTAATTAATTTTAACGTTTCGTTCGAGAAATATTTTTTCTCTGTGCATTCAATTGCTATTAATTCAGCCTTGTTTCAATTATTTTTTTGTTTTCAGTTGTCAGAATAATCTGTGGTACAATATCTATACAAACATGATTATCTCATTTTTAATGATTTAAAAATATGTTTTAACATTGGAGAACTGCGTTTATATCCACTTTTAACCTTCAAAGGCCAGGCTGGTTTAAAAATATCTTACTATGGAAACTCCCTCGATCTATGCGTACTGTAATTATATGATACCTAATAAACTAAACAGATGCATTATAATGATTTAAATACAGTGCTTGGAAATTATCATAAACTAGATCGATACAATTAAAATTCAGAGTTAAATTGAAAAAGCGAACAAACAACTTGTTAGTTTTATAGGAAGCGAAATTTTGCAATGAATTTTATGTGAAAAACATTACATATAAGTACATGACAGAAATAATTAAATAAAGCACGCAATTTTTTTCACATGATTTTCATGAAAAATTCAATGAAAAGTTGTAAAATTCAAGGAAACATAACCGACAGTGGTATGCTTGAAATATTTCAATGTGTTACGGAAAGGACATTTTGATATAAAAATTGCGGAATAGATTCCAATTAGCACAGTATGACCGTATACTCTATACGTTTGAAAAAATAAATACGTACAGAAAAGTTAATTGCATCCCATTTCAACTGAACTACGAAATGGAAAATGTATATTAAAATGAACCAATTAGTTACAGATTACAATTTTGATACTAAATATTTTTTTATAATAGATACGGTTTGCAACGTTCCACGAAATCGGAACTATAAATTTCGATATATCGTTGGAACGTCGAGAGGTGCGTCATTCTAATTAATGGACTCCTATACAAGAGGCAAAATAAAAATAACTCTTTAGCTGGCATCCGAGCAAAATAGTGAATCAGTGTTACTTAGAACCACTCGATGCGAGTCGCTTCTGGTTTTGTTAGTTTATATTCGTTTCTCAATAACATCCCGTACGATTTAAAATCAATATTGACATAAAAACAATAGCTTGTGGTTTTTAACATTAAACATTACTGAAAGTAATAACATTAGCCAGATACTTGAGGCGGAATTTTATCTACAATTTTAAAATGCATTGTTTGGCGCATATGTTAAATTGCATTTGTTGTTTATTATTGTAGTAGGTATTTTGTTTCCTGATAGAAAATACACGTGTGATATTTTTTAGGCTTTGAGTGCGATTATTTCAAAGATGTATATAAATATATCATCATTAGTCCATTCTAAATATATTATTTCAGTTACATCAGCTTTTTTCGTCGTCTCAAGAAGACAAGTTGTGCGTAAAACGTTATGTCAAATAATTTTTGTTGATGATTAGTCTCGCTATGCATAATTAAGACAAATTAATTGTAGTTGACGATGTTTTTGTATGATGTCGAGGCAGGCGGCATATACCACCATTACTCGCCATCCCAGTAGTCAAAACCAATTTATTGGAAAAATCCGCTCTCACCAGCGCTATTCGAACAATTAACGAAGTATATATGGAAATTGATATGTTTACTTGCACTTTGAATGAATTTTCCAAGGATGCTTCTTTATATTACTTGTTATAATTATTCATGTTAAATATATATGTTGTTGCTGTTTAGAAATATAGCTTTGCGTGTATATATCTGTAATGGTAGTACGCTCTATTAGATGTCAAAAATAAATAAATGTTTAATACAGTTAGTTTAAAAAGTATTAAAATACTCAATACGTTTGCTCAATATAGCAATTCTTCTTATATTTAACGTTCGTACATTGAGAATAAAAGTAACAATAAATACGTTCAAAGTTCTAGAGACTGATTTATTTCGAATTCGCTTAATTAAACTTTTCAATCAAGACTTAAACGTAGGTTCATAAATTCTGTAAGAGCGCGACGGGATTATAGTCATTAAACTTACTTGCAGTTTTTTCTTTGAAACCTATTTATAAATTCCTCATAGCTATTATATTGTTACAAAAAATCTAGACATAAAATACTTTAGTTTTATTACGGCAAGAATTACTTGTAATTTTCCTGTTTACATTTTTTTGTTATTTATCATCTCTTTCATGTACACCCACATGATGTGATTTGCTGAAGAAACTTAACAAATAATTAAACAATGTATTCGGTATTATTTGAGTTTTAAGAACCAGTTAAGTTTCCCTCAGAACCATTTATAGTTACTGGAATTAATGAAAAGTTTTGTTGCTTGAAAGATCTCAATCAAATGTAATTCTACTTTATAACCTGTATGAAATCTTCGAAGAATAGCGATAAATTTACAATAGACAAATGAAATTTGTTGTTGATGAAGTATTCAAATGCTCTTAGGGTATTATGATTATTGTCAACACATGCGAGTATTTTTTACTTCGTATCATAGCGAGTAAAAGACCCAACTTAATGATGTGTTTTTTGTTCTATAGGCTATTTATATAGTATTATCACAATGTAAAAATCAAACAGTGGTTACACGATTTTTGTAAAAAACATACGTTTGAAAAAACCTCAGGCCTATGATAAAATCTGTCGTATTCTATGAAAAGGCCCTAGCTCAGCATAATGCCTACTATTGACCTTTCTATACCTGTAACATTAAACAAGATATATGTATTATCTTCTATAATAAAGTACCCACCTTTTCATCGTCGCTGGCATCTCCGACGTCGAGGTGCTTGGCGTCGG